>JAOWBW010000848.1:0-82053 GCA_026119855.1 Campanula takesimana
AACATACCATTCAAACGATCCTCTGAAAGTCTAGTATTACCAAGAAGTCCAGAAGAGCTTTCCATTGTTCTGCTGAGAGTGGAAGAGAGGCTGTATTTGCTCCTGCAATAGCTGCTCCTACAAAAGCACGAGTTGTGCCGGCAGTTGTTGTGGCATCTGTGTTAACAGTGGACCGAACATATGACCGCACATGTCCGATGCTGCTACTCTACTGCTTTCGCTCGAACGGAATCATTCTGACCTACTTGGCCTCGTCCATCCCCCTGTGATTTTCCTCTTCCACCTCCAGTATCAGGTTATCCACCTTCAGGTTATCCATTCTGGGTAGTCTATGATTTCAAAACATTGGCCTATCTCATGACCAGTCTTCTACAATGAGTAAAACTCAAGTGATATTTGTCTTGACGCACCACCACCTTTCCTCGACCTCGACTACCAGATCGAATAGCAAAGCTAGGAATATCATGCGGTTCATCAGGAACTAAGTGTGCTAGCCGAACTCGCTCATCTTGAGCAACCAATTGATACGCCCTGTCCAAGGAAGGTAACGGATATTGAAACGGAATATTAGTGCGAGTCTGAGCATAATAATCTGAATAAAGACCCATAAGAAATTGATGAAGCATGCTATTGTTGCGTCTTAATTCATGTTTGCTACCCGCCGTACAATTGGTGCAACAATCACAAGTGATGAGAGGCTCATGAAGGTGGAGTACTTCCCACAAAGCAGTTAATTTTCCAAAATAGGTAGAGACTGACATAGTCTTCGATTGTTCACATTTAGCAATAGAGGCCTTGAGTTGTTTAAATTCTAGGACCATTCACTAAAACATATCTTGACTGTAATGTGTCCCACAATTGTTTAGCATCTCGATATTTAGAGAGAGAAGCTTTTACCTCAGGATCTATTGTATTCATAAGCCGTGAGATAATCATAGCATGAATCGTAGTCCAATCTAATTTTGTACACGGAGGAGAAAAGGTTGTGATGGAGCCATCCAAGAAACCGAACTTCCGACGTGCCTCCAACGCCGTTTGAATGTCGCCGGCCCAATCATCGTAGTTATCACCACGCAAGCGTGAAGGGGGAATAAAGTCTCCTGGATGATCCTGTGGTCCAAAAAAGAAGGGAGAGTTGGGTTCAATTTTAGTGGCGGAATTGGTTGGCCAGTTGTGTGACCATTTGTTCGGTCGACTGGCTGCTCGGGCTCGGTCATGATGATGATGATCTTGATCTAAAAAATACCAACTGATACCATGTTAAACTAGACAACGGCGGCATACGAGAGAATAATATTTAGGGTTTCAAAGCTTGTTTATTTCATTGATCTCATTTGTATTTATAGTACATAAGGAGAATCTTTTTTATGAAAGGATTCTAAGGAGTAGGGAACAAGAAAGTAATCTAGAACAATTCTAACCTAACCAAATCTCTATCAAATATGAGATTTATATCAATCGGATCTCCTAAACCCATTAGGAGATCCCAATATTCTTAACATTACATTAACTTAAAATTATTGCTCAAAGCTCCTTCGTACAAACATCCGAAAAACGGGCGACATTTATTACGGGACAGAGTGAGTATTTGATGAGATTTAGATCCTTTACGTGTGACCATAAACTGTTGCATTGCAACAAATGGCAGAATTGTTGTTACATTCTTTTTTTTTTTTGAACGAATGTTATTACATTCTTCTTTCTGCGAGAATATAGTTATACTTAATTGAAATACGATATATGCCTCACGTTATATTGTCCAATGAATCTTAACAACGCTTATCAAAATAGAAGAATGTAATATATTCAGTTATCACAAACTACATGCGAGGACAACATAATAGGAGTTGCGGTTGTTTCAAATCTATTCAATATCCTAATCATTGTCTATAAAAACAAAAGAGGCCGACTCCTGTACATCCGTTGTACGGCGTGCGACGGCTCCGAGCCGACCAATTTTTATTTTATTTTATTTTATTTTATTGCCGATTTTTTTTTTTTGCCACCCCAATTTTTTTTCTTCAACAAAAAATAACACTTATTATAACGAAATGTAACACTTTTTTTCCCAAATGTAACACTTTTTTTCTTCAAAATGTACCATAATTTTGCTGCAATATGTTAAAGATAACATAAAGATTGATAACTAAACTAATGTCACACTTTTATAAAGGAATGTAACACTCTTTTTTTTCAAATGTAACACTTTTTTTTTCCAAATGTAACACTTTTTTCTCCCAAATTAGCATAGGATTGACAACTAAACTAATGTTACATTTTATAAAAATGAATGTAACATTTTTTTTTTCAATTGTAACAGTTTATATCTTAAATGTAACATTATATATGAAAATGTAACAATTTTTTATTGAGAAAGTAACAATTCAAATGCAAACCCATTTTTTTGTGAAAACTGATGTTACCTTTAACAGTAGAAAGTGTTACTTTTTTAAATGAAAGTGTTACTTTTATCAGAACAGAGTGTTACATCCTAGTTGACGAGCAACTCAAACTTTTTGTGTGTAAAAAATATGTTTTTTGTTAAAAAAAAAAAATCAAACCATATCATGACCTATGTAGTTTTATTCGTCTCGTCGAGACGAACACAACGGTATTTTTAATTATTTTTTTGAGTTATAAATCTCAAGATATAGCATTTTAAAGTTATTGAAGGTTTTTTTTTAAAGGGACACGTGGCAGCGATCTGGGCCGTCGGCTATAGCGGAGCAGTAAGACGCGAGAAGCAGCGGAGTAACCCACCATTGCCGCACGCTGTGCGGCCGGTGTATTTGAGAATTCGTCAAACAAAAATAAGAGTTTATTCCCTTTATTATTTCCCTTTAAAAAGGAACTCAATGGTAAGGGAAGGAACAAAAATATCCCTATCTATATATAAAATGTGTTTTTTGCAAGAAAATATGAGACCAATTCTAACCAAAGCCATTAATTTTATCGATCCATTCATAAGATTTCCCGCTCCTTTGAATAATCAAGCTGTCACTAGGCGTGGTGTGTATTCGTCACGGAAGATACTATTTAAAATTATTTACCCTATCTTTTTCAGAATAAATGTTGCAGTTGGTAAGTAAAGATTTTTAAGTTAGTTATTATGTTTCTTTGGTTGTCTCAATATATTCATATGTGTAGAATTTTTTGCTCATAAACAACTCCGAGCACATCCATGACATTCTATTGTTTTAATAATCAACTCAACTCGAGTAAATTTTACTCGATTATTCATGTGCATTTAGTTATCCTAATAAAAATCTATTTCTTTATTAATAATAATTTATAATGGTGAATCGATTGTAACTTTTAAAATTTTATTGAGATTATTTATTTTTCTATTTTCTTTATCAAAGTACAATAAAACTGATGATTAAAGTTAACTTCTTTTGCGGGAAGAAGTTAAAGAAAAACAAACAACGTTTTGATTTGCTGATGAGGAATTCCGGCATAGTTTTATTGATTTGATTCATTGAATAGAATTTTTTGTTTATTACATAAATTGGTAATTTTTTCCAATATTTTTTTCCATAAACCGATTTTTGTTTTTTGTTTTAGTGATCAACTCAACGTTTTTTGTTTTTCCAATATTTGCTCTTTGTCCCTTTAATTTTGTCTGTGAAAAGTTAGTTTCCTCTAGCTTAGTGCTGACTCATTCAAATTTTATAATTTAACCTCCTAATGTCGTTGTGTACTCCCTCCGTCCCAAAATGTTCTTCTCATTTGCCATTTTTCATTGTCCCAAAAAGTTCTCACATTTATACATTTTAGGCTTAAACAAAGCTTGGCTAGTAAAGCAAGTGTTCATATCCTTAAAAAGTTTTAATAGTCAAACGCGAAGATCATTTTGGGACGGAAGGAGTATTATATTATTTACCTCATCCAACTTAAAGCGATTTTTTTTTTATCTTAAGATAAATATTTATTTTTTATGAACTTTTCCTTTAAAATTTTTAACTATATTTTCTTCACAATTCATTATAAAATTGAGTAACAAAAATATTTATATATCATTGTCATTGAGTTGTATAAAAAATAAGCATTTTTCAGAATACTTTTAGAAAGAACTGGTCAAACCCGCCCGACCCGGCCTAGATCCAGGTACCCACCCACACATTTTCAACCAAACCAATCATTTCACGACACGTAGCGCGCTGATAGCCACACGCTGGTGCGTCCAGCCGCGCGCTGCCACGTGTTATTCCTTAAAAAAACTCTAATAACTTTAAAATGCTATATCTTGATATTTATAACCCGGAAAAAAAATTAAAAATACCGTTGTGTTCGTCTCGACGAGACGAATCAAACTAGATAGGTCATGATATGGTTTGATTTTTTTTAAAATAAATTTAAAAAAAAAAACAAAAAAAAAACTTTTTAACACACAAAAAGTTTGAATTGCTTGTCAGCTGAGATGTAACACTCTGTTCTGATAAAAGTAACAGTTTCATCTTCAAAAGTAATACTTTTTACTGTTAAATGTTACAGCAGTTTTGCAAGAAAATTTAAATAGTTTGATAGTTTATTGTGGTTCAAAAAGTAATATTTGAAGTGTAACAGAGTGCATATATGATTATAATTTTTTATATAGCTGAATGTAACATTTTTATTTAGTAAATGTCACTTTTTTTCTTGAAAAAAAAGTGTTACATTTGAGATATAGTGTTACATTTAAGAATATAAATTGTTACAATAGAGAAAAAAAATGTTACATTCATTTTTTATAAAATGTAACATTAGTTTAGTTTGTCAATCTTATGTTAATTTTGAAAGAAAAAAAAAAAGTGTTACATTTGAAAAAAGAGTGTTACATTCCTATATAAAAAGTGTGATATTAGTTTTTTGTCAATCTTTATGTTATCTTTAAACTATTGTAGCAAAATTGTGGTACATTTTGAAAAGAAAAAAAATGTTACATTTGAAAAAAAAATGTTACATTTCGTTATAATAAGTGTTACTTTTGTTGGGAGGAAAAATAGTTGGGGTGAAAAACAAAAAAAAAAAAAAAAAAAAATCGCCAAAAAAAATATTATAAATAAAAAATAGGGTCGCTGTGTGGCGGTTGCACAGGAGACCAGGTCGTCACCTAGATATAAATATTTTCTGCATATACTTTGGCGGCATGCCGGCATATATATTAACATTTTATATAATTATATGTATATATTTTATATTTGTGATTATTGGCCTAGCTAAACTTTGGAGTAGTGTTTGTTTGGAACACTATCTAACTAGCTTAAGTATTATTTCTTTTGTCATTGTTAGGGTAGTACTCCCTCCGTCTCAAAATAGATGTCGTTTTAGACACTTTCACACATATTAAGAAATGCAATTAATGTATGTGAAAATGTCTTATATACCCCTAAAGTAATCCAACTACCTAGACTATTAAATGCTTGTGCAAGAGATAATTCATTATCATTAATAAGGGTAGAATTGTATACAACAATGAATAAGCCTTGAAAATTGTAAAACGGCAAGTATTTTGAGACAAAAATTAACTCTATCAAACATAGTGTCTTTTCTTTGAGGCGGTCTCCTGTGACCGTCTCAAGCTGTGCGACGGCTCCAGGCGCCGACCTTTTTTTTTTTTTTTTTTTCTGCCGATTTTTTCCCCACCCCACCCCATTTCCTCCCAACTAAAGTAACACTTGTTATAACAAAAATGTAACACTTTTTTTTTCTTTCAAAAATTTACCACATTTTTCTGAATTAAATTAAAGATAACATAAGATTGATAACTAAACTAATGTAACATTTTATAATAAATGAATGTAACCTTTTTTTTTCTCAATTGTAACACTTTTCTAGGGTTTTTTACATTGAATTGAAATGCAAAAACGATTATATACATGATTTTTTACTCTTTTTTTTTTAAATGTAACATTTAACCTATAAAACTGTTACATTCATCTATATAACATGTTACAATCATATATGCACTGTGTTACATTCAATTGTTATTTTTTTCTACCAAAAAACTATTTATATTATTTTGCAAAACAGCTATTACATCTTACAAATAAAGTGTTACTTTTTAAGACTAAACTGTTACTTTATTCATAAGAAAGTGTTACATCTCAGGAGACGAACAACCCAATTTTTTTGTGTTAGAAAGCATTTTTTTTTAAAAAAAAAATCAAACCATATCATGACCTATGTAGTTTTGTTCGTCTCATTGAGACGAACACAACGGTATTTTTAAAATATTTTTTTTTGACTTCAAAATCTCAAGATATAGCATTTTAAATTTTTTTAAGGTTTTTTTTTTTTTACAACAGCTGGCTTTTGAGAAAAGGGGAGGGGGGTGGCGGCCGTCTCACGCGCCCGTCTCACGGCGTGATACGGTCGCATATAAGTTTTCGTCCTTTTCCTTTTTGCTCTTGCCTCAAAGTTTTACCTAACTAATGTTCTAAATCTATAACTATATAAAATGAAAAAAAGTCTAATCATTTTTAGAATGAGGCCCAAATGTACCTCTAAAATAGGAAAGTTGGGTTAATAAGTCAAATATGTCATTATCTTTAATTTGGGACAAATAGTTAACTTTGCATGTAGATTGATTTTTATAAGATACTTTTTTATTTTTAATATAGTGAAAAAAATGAATTATGATCATATATAGTGAAAAATTACTAATTGATGCGGACGGAAGGCGTTGAAGTTTTCAGAGTCATTTGAGCGCGTGCGCGGAAACCGTCGTAATCTTTGACTCCAAATCAACCACGGAACGCATCGCATATCAAATCGAACGTCGGAGCGAGACGATCAATAGTCATTCAAGTAATCATACATTAAAATTCTTAAAGCACACACTTATTATTTCGCATAACTGATGTAGCACATGGATGGAATCGTGGAGTTTCAGCAAAGATCCGCCCGGACACCAGCAGAAACCTGCACGGACAAAGCTTGCACGGCCGTGCGTGGCACAAAGCACGCACGTGTACAAAATGGGTAAAGAAGATAGGGGCCTCGACTGGGATGTCACGACCCGAAAACTAGGCTCTATTTTTTTAGTAATGCATAATTATTATTTATTTATTTGCTTATTTATTTATTTAGATTATTATTTATTTAAATAATTATGTGTGCATTTTATGTGTTATAATAATTCATGCCTAGCATTTTATTTGTGTTAATTGGGTAGAAGGGAGATAGGGGTTTATTTGTGCTAGCTTAGTGAGGAGGGGGCCTAGGTGTAAGTTTTCAAATTATTTTTACTACTCCCTCCCTACTCCTCCTCTTCTCCCTCACTCTTCTTCTCATTCCCAGCACACTTTCCTCTCCCTCTCCTCCATTTGTGTAGGTAAGCTTTCTCTCCCTTCTCTCTTCATTTCTTCCTCTTCCTCTTGTTATTTCTCATTTCTTAAAACATGAATATTGCTTAGATCGTCGATAGGTTCGTGTGGAGTCAAAAATATTGGAAATCCATCATCTTTGAGAAATCTCAAGTAAGTTGCTTTTCCCCCATTTTTATGCTAAAAAGTTCATATCATGTTTATATAATGCTTGATGTGTTATATTTGAAGTTTGATTGAGTTTGGAATTTGTTTGGAATTTATTTGGGTTTTTTTTTTGGATAAAATGGTGATTGATATGAATGTTGGGTGTGATTCTTGGTCTTGGGTGATAAATGGTGTTATTTGGGTCCCCATCCTTGATATAAGTTGTTTTGGTACATTTTGGAACTTATTGAAGGAGTTGATGTTGAGTATTTTGTGTGTTTGGTGGAGTTTGGGTCGAAATGGAAGAACCCAGCTCTGTTTTCCCGGCCTTGAAACCAGACCAGGCGCCCGCCCGCCCTACCTTGTCCAAGCGGCCAGACCTTCTGGTCAAATGAGCGCCCGCTCGCCCCTACCCAGGCGCCCGCCCGCCCGCCTGCTTGGGATTTTGCCCTTTTGCTTGGTTTAAGACTAATGACTTACCTAGTTTAGGTTTCCTTCTTCTAATTAACTTAAGATAACCCCGTGGAACACTTTATTAAGTGGAATTGATTCTTTTTTGAATAAATATGTTATGGAATTTAATTAAGTATCATTTTGGGAATGTGGTTCATCCTTGATGTGTTGTTTGGATTGGTTTACCTTTGTGGTAATTTATTTGGATTGGTTCCCTACTTTGGAATCATTAGTTGTTTATCGTGCTAGTATTTTATTACTTAGCATTTATTTGAAAGTCCAGCTGGTATTTGTGGTTGTGTCGGGCGATGCGAGATATTGTGATGGCACGGCCAAGTCCATTATGGTGTCGACCATTGTTTTGCCCTTATTTTCCTCTTCCAGATTGGCCTTGGTTGAGACGTTTGGAGCATGACTTTGTGGCATGGCTCCCGCCCTTTGTGGCACAGTACTTTGTTATTGGTTCCGGTACCGGGGATTTCTCTTCAGCTTTCATGCTATTATGAAGATGATGATTTGTTGATTATTGAAGCTGCGCAGCGACCTTTATTTGGTTCATCGGTTTGGAAAACCTTGGCTATATCCTTTGTTATGTGTTTATTTCCGCTGCTATCTGTTAAATGACAATTGCTATGTGCTACGTGATTTATTATTGTTTATTGCTTAATGCATCATAGCATGTCATGTAGTTGCATTAGTAACTTATTGAGATTTATCTCACCCCCTTTCTTTTTATCTTTGTTTTTCCTTAACCCCCCCCCCCCCTAGGTGGAAAAGATTAGACTCGCTGATCACGAGGCAGGACGTCGTGAGGTTGAGCTTTTGGGGCAAGTAGCATTGGTGGGTTTACATTATTTAAATGTGTAACCTTTTTGGGATATTTGTACCAAACATTGACGTCACTAGGATTTGTATATTTTATAACTTTGGCGTATAAGCTTATGGAGTTTATACTAGTTTTACTTTGTTGTTCAAGTGGATTTCAAAACTTTGTGTTATCATCTTTTGGTATAAAAGGAAATTTTTATCTTCATTATTTTAGAGTTTATTGTTTAAGTCGACGTCTAGCTCGCGATCTCGGGCCCGCGGGGTTCGGGGTCGCGACAGTTGGTATCAGAGCTTTGGTTTGGCTCTAAGTATAAGTCTAGGTGGACTAGTATGACCTAGGTGGGTAGTTGTGTTCGGAGTGAGTAACGGTTGATGTCTTATGCAGGTAATTGTTTGGAATGGCTTGAAGGAGAGCAGGCGAAGGCTCTAATGGAGCACAGAATCAAAATGATCTTCGGGAAGAGAACCGTGCCATGTTCCAAGACATGTTTGAGGCGGCCATGAAGGCTATTCATGATCAAGGTCCGAGAGTAGATCAAGCACCACCACCCCGATATGGTTTGGAGCAATTCTTGAAACTGAAACCGGCAGAGTTCGATGGTGAGCCCGATGTGAAGAAGGCCGAACTATGGGTCGAGTCTATGGAGAAATCCTATGATGTGTTTGGGTGCACAGACGAAGATAGAGTTCGATTTACTGCCTACAAGCTTGTGGGTGCCGCCGAGCATTGGTGGAAAGGAGTTAAAGCGAGTTGGGATGACACTCACACCGTCTATGCATGGGAATTGTTTGTGCGGAATTTCAAAGAGCATTTCATTCCGGTAGTGGATCAGAACCGAAAGGAGATCGAGCTTCTCAACTTGGAGCAAGGTTTGTTGTCTATAGCTCAATACTCGGCTAAGTTCACAGAATTAGCCCGGTATTGTGACTATCTTGTGAGGACCGAAGAACAGAAAGCCATGAGATTTATCCGGGGTTTGAAGACTTCTATTCGGACTCAGCTTATAGCCCAGAGGATTGTGACATTCCAGGATGCGGTGGACCGAGCCTATTTGATTGAGCAAGATATTGGGGAACATAAGAGGAAGACCGAAGTAGCCAACCGAGTAAGCAAGGAGCGCCGAGCAAGTCACAACCAAGGATTGATAACCGAGGTAACTTTGGGGGACAATCTCAGTCCCGAAGGCAACCGATCCCAAGGAACCCGGGTACTACTTCCGGGAACCAAGGGAACCAAATTAGGAGGCTTTGTTCGTATTGTCAAAAGGAAGGCCATTCAGAGGACCGTTGTTGGAAGAAGCAGGGAAGGTGTACCAATTGTGGCCAAATGGGGCATTATGTGAGGGATTGTCCGAGGAATAGAGGTCAACCGTCTGGGGTAGGAGCTGGTGCTCCACAGGGACAGAAAAGAGACGCTACGGGAAAGCCCAAGGTCCAAGGGAAAGTGTTTGCAATGAATCAACAACAAGCCACAGATGATCCCACATTTATTGGAGGTATTATTTCTATATCTAGTGTTAGCGCGCGAGCGTTAGTAGATCCAGGATCATCTCATTCTTACATTTCTGTGCAATTTGCTTCTCTGCTAAATGCTGCATCTGAGTCATTGCCTTATGTGTTAGAAGTGTATACTCCTATGGGAGAGTGTTTGGTGACTGATAGGGTCTTTCGTGCTTGTGATGTGGTTATATGTGGTCGTGTCTTATGTGCGGACTTGGTAGTCCTCCCTATCCAAGACTTTGATGTTATTTTGGGTATGGATTGGTTAAGCAAGTTCCATGCTTCTGTTGATTGTCGTAGAAAGGTCGTTAATTTTTCCATCCCTGATGTGCCTAAATTTACTTTTGAGGCTATGCCTTTTGGTAGAAATTTTCGTATCATTTCTTATGTGAAAGCAAGGAAATTATTGCATCGTGGTTGTGAGGGGTATTTGGCTAGTGTTCGTGATACTAGGAAAGAATCCCCTAGTTTGGAGAGTGTTCGGGTAGTTAGGGAATTTCCCGATGTTTTCTCTTCTGAGTATGATATGCCTCCCGATCGTGAGATAGAATTTTGTATATATCTTTTGCCGGGTACAACTCCGATTTCGAAGGCACCGCATAGGTTGGCTCCCGCAGAATTGAAGGAACTAAAGGTTCAGTTGCAAGAGTTGCTTGATCGAGGGTTTATCCGCCCTAGTGTTTCCCCGTGGGGAGCACCGGTTTTGTTTGTGCGGAAGAAAGATGGTTCGTTGAGATTGTGTATTGACTACCGAAAATTGAATCAGGTTACGGTGAAGAACAAGTATCCTCTACCTCACATTGATGATTTGTTTGATCAGCTTCAAGGGTCCGTTGTGTTTTCCAAGCTTGATTTGAGGAGTGGGTACCATCAGTTGAAGATTCGACCGGAGGATATTTCGAAGACTGCTTTTCGCACGCGGTATGGTCATTACGAGTTCTTGGTTATGCCGTTTGGGTTGACTAACGCACCGGCCGTGTTTATGGATTTGATGAACCGGGTTTTCCATCCTTATCTTGACTCGTTCGTGGTGGTCTTTATTGATGATATACTCGTCTACTCTAAATCTAGAGAGGAGCACGAGCAACACTTGAGGACAGTTTTATCCGTTCTTGCGAGGGAGAAATTGTTTGCGAAGTTTAGTAAATGCGAATTTTGGCTCGAAAAAGTTTCTTTTCTGGGTCATGTTATTTCGAAAGATGGGATTTCTGTGGATCCTTCAAAGATAGAGGCAATAGTGGATTGGAAGAAACCCGAATCAGTGACAGAGATTAGAAGTTTTCTGGGGTTGGCCGGTTATTACAGAAGATTTATTGAGGGGTTTTCGAGGATCGCTACTCCGATGACTCAGTTGACCCGGAAGGATGTACCGTTCGTGTGGAATGAAAAATGTCAAAGTAGATTTGATGAGTTAAAGAAGAGGTTGACTACGGCTCCTATTCTTGCGTTACCAAATAGAAATGATGACTTAGTAATTTACAGTGATGCTTCGAAAGAGGGTTTGGGTTGTGTTTTGATGCAGAACAGAAAGGTGATTGCCTATGCTTCGAGGAAGTTGAGCCCGAGTGAACAGAATTACCCTACTCATGATATGGAGTTAGCGGCTATCGTATTTGCGTTGCATAAGTGGAAGCATTACCTATATGGAGCGAAGTTTGAGATTTTCACCGATCACAAGAGTTTGAAGTACCTCTTCTCTCAGAAGGAATTGAACAACCGACAGCGCCGATGGATGGAATTGTTGAAGGATTATGATTGTACGATTTCCTATCATACGGGGAAGGCGAATGTGGTAGCCGATGCGATTAGTAGGAAGTCTTATGTGGCTTCGATGATGGTTCGGGAATGGAAAATGCTTGAGGATATTCGAGATTGGTCTCCTCGTGAATCGAGACATGGGGCTATTTTTGCGAATATTAGGGTATCTCCGACCCTAATTCAGAGGATAAAGGAAGCTCAGAAAGAAGATCCCGAGTTGGTGAAGATAATGGGTAAATTGAAGGAAAAGAATTTCGAGGATTTTTCTGTTAGCTCTAGTGGAGTGTTGACTTTCCGTGGTCGTTTGTGCGTACCTAATGTTGGTGGAATAAAGAAACAAGTTTTAGATGAGGGTCACAAATCGAGGTTTACTATTCATCCGGGTAGTACGAAGATGTATCAGAATTTGAAACAACATTTTTGGTGGAATAATATAAAGAGGGAAATAGCCGAGTATGTATCGAGGTGTTTAACTTGTCAGCAGGTCAAAGCCGAGCATCAGAGACCCGCAGGACTACTTCAGCCGTTAGAGATTCTCGAGTGGAAATGGGAGCATGTGACCATGGATTTCGTTACGGGACTACCTCGTACCCGTAAGAAGTATGACAGTGTTTGGGTAATAGTGGATAGATTGACCAAGAGTGCCCATTTCTTGCCTATTGACATCAGATATTCGATGGAGAAGCTTGCGACCCTTTATATTGATGAGGTTGTCAGATTGCATGGGGTTCCGGTTAGTATTGTATCAGATCGAGACCCGAGGTTTACTTCTAGATTCTGGAAGGCGTTTCAGGAAGCTTTGGGTACAGATTTGCGATTCAGCACAGCTTTTCACCCTCAGACCGACGGTCAATCCGAGAGGACTATTCAGATTTTGGAGGATATGTTACGAGCGTGTTCGATAGAATTTTCCGATTCTTGGGATAGACATTTACCGTTAGTGGAATTCTCTTACAACAACAGTTATCAGGCTCGTATCGAGATGGCACCGTATGAGGGTTTGTATGGGAGAAAATGTAGATCGTCTATCTGTTGGGATGAAGTCGGTGAAGCGAAGATCGTGGGTATTGATTTTCTTCAGGGTTCAGTTGAGAAAGTTAGGGTTATCCGGGATCGATTGAAAACAGCCCAGAGTCGACATAAGAGCTACGCAGACAACCGAAGGCAAGATCTTAGTTTTCAGACCGGTGATTTTGTGTTCTTGAAAGTATCTCCGAAGGTGGGTATTCGAAGGTTCGGGAAGAAAGGCAAATTGGCTCCGAGGTTTATTGGCCCGTTTGAGATTTTGGGAAAGGTTGGACTTCTAGCGTATCGTCTTGCGTTACCGCTATCTTTGGACCGGTTACATAATGTTTTTCACGTTTCCATGCTTCGGAAGTATTTTCACGATCCATCGCACGTTTTACCGAGGGTACCGGAGGATATCGAGCCGGATATGACTTACGAGGAACGACCGGTTCGGATTCTTGATTCTAAAGTCCAAGAGTTAAGGAGCAAAAGCATTCCGTTGGTTAGAGTTCTTTGGAGGAATCATAATGTTGAGGAATCGACATGGGAGCTTCGTGATGAGATAGAGAGGAAATATCCGTGGCTTTTTAATTCGGGTAAGTCTCGTTAAAATTCGGGTCGAATTTTCTTTAAGGAGGAGTGAATGTCACGACCCGAAAACTAGGCTCTATTTTTTTAGTAATGCATAATTATTATTTATTTATTTGCTTATTTATTTATTTAGATTATTATTTATTTAAATAATTATGTGTGCATTTTATGTGTTATAATAATTCATGGCTAGCATTTTATTTGTGTTAATTGGGTAGAAGGGAGATAGGGGTTTATTTGTGCTAGCTTAGTGAGGAGGGGGATTAGGTGTAAGTTTTCAAATTATTTTTAACTACTCCCTCCCTACTCCTCCTCTTCTCCCTCACTCTTCTTCTCATTCCCAGCACACTTTCCTCTCCCTCTCCTCCAGTTGTGTAGGTAAGCTTTCTCTCCCTTCTCTCTTCATTTTCTTCCTCTTCCTCTTGTTATTTCTCATTTCTTAAAACATGAATATTGCTTAGATCGTCGATAGGTTCGTGTGGAGTCAAAAATATTGGAAATCCATCATCTTTGAGAAATCTCAAGTAAGTTGCTTTTCCCCCATTTTTATGCTAAAAAGTTCATATCATGTTTATATAATGCTTGATGTGTTATATTTGAAGTTTGATTGAGTTTGGAATTTGTTTGGAATTTTATTTGGGTTTTTTTTGGATAAAAATGGTGATTGATATGAATGTTGGGTGTGATTCTTGGTCTTGGGTGATAAATGGTGTTATTTGGGTCCCCATCCTTGATATAAGTTGTTTTGGTACATTTTGGAACTTATTGAAGGAGTTGATGTTGAGTATTTTGTGTTTTGGTGGAGTTTGGGTCGAAATGGAAGAACCCAGCTCTGTTTTCCCGGCCTTGAAACCAGACCAGGCGCCCGCCCGGGTTGGACCAGGCGCCCGCCCGCCCTACCTTGTCCAAGCGGCCAGACCTTCTGGTCAAATGAGCTCCCGCTCGCCCCTACCCAGGCGCCCGCCCGCCCGCCTGCTTGGGATTTTGCCCTTTTGCTTGGTTTAAGACTAATGACTTACCTAGTTTAGGTTTCCTTCTTCTAATTAACTTAAGATAACCCCGTGGAACACTTTATTAAGTGGAATTAATTCTTTTGTGAATAAATATGTTATGGAATTTAATTAAGTATCATTTTGGGAATGTGGTTCATCCTTGATGTGTTGTTTGGATTGGTTTACCTTTGTGGTAATTTATTTGGATTGGTTCCCTACTTTGGAATCATTAGTTGTTTATCATGCTAGTATTTTATTACTTAGCATTTATTTGAAAGTCCAGCTGGTATTTGTGGTTGTGTCGGGCGATGCGAGATATTGTGATGGCACCAGCCAAGTCCATTATGGTGTCGACCATTGTTTTGCCCTTATTTTCCTCTTCCAGATTGGCCTTGGTTGAGACGTTTGGAGCATGACTTTGTGGCACAGTACTTTGTTATTGGTTCCGGTACCGGGGATTTCTCTTCAGCTTTCATGCTATTATGAAGATGATGATTTGTTGATTATTGAAGCTGCGCAGCGACCTTTATTTGGTTCATCGGTTTGGAAAACCTTGGCTATATCCTTTGTTATGTGTTTATTTCCGCTGCCATCTGTTAAATGACAATTGCTATGTGCTACGTGATTTATTATTGTTTATTGCTTAATTCATCATAGCATGTCATGTAGTTGCATTAGTAACTTATTGAGATTTATCTCACCTCTTTTCTTTTTATCTTTGTTTTTCCTTAACCCCCCCCCCCAGGTGGAAAAGATTAGACTCGCTGATCACGAGGCAGGACGTCGTGAGTGTTGAGCTTTTGGGGCAAGTAGCATTGGTGGGTTTACATTATTTAAATGTGTAACCTTTTTGGGATATTTGTACCAAACATTGACGTCACTAGGATTTGTATATTTTATAACTTCGGCGTATAAGCTTATGGAGTTTATACTAGTTTTACTTTGTTGTTCAAGTGGATTTCAAAACTTTGTGTTATCATCTTTTGGTATAAAAGGAAATTTTTATCTTCATTATTTTAGAGTTTATTGTTTAAGTCGACGTCCAGCTCGCGATCTCGGGCCCGCGGGGTTCGGGGTCGCGACATGGGATGGCAAGCCCGTGCTGAATTTGGGGCACGACCGTGCCCGGCGCCGCCAAGAATTTCTATTTGTTCCAGAACTCGGTTTTTATTATTTTTGTGGGTTAATTTTAGTATTTTGTTAAAACACTTTTAGGGTTAGGGTTTTAATTAGTTGTTAGAGTATAAATACTCTTTTCCTACTTTGTATTGAACATGTTTTGATTTATTAAATTCTTAATTTGCTTTTGCAACTTTGTGTGGGTTCAAACCCTAAAAGCCATTGTTGGCTTGTTTGAAGGTTTTATTCCTTCGTTTTATTCGATATGTTCCATTAAGGTTGATCTTGGTTGTATTCCGCTGCATCAATTGGTATCAGTAAAGGTGAGATCCAAGGAAAATGGTCAACGGCAACGGGGACAACAACGACGCTGTTCTTGCAATCCTTGATCGAATGAATCAAGAAGCCCAAGAAAGACACCGTCAAGATGAAGAACGAGACCGTCAGCGTGAAGAACAGGCTGCAGCTCGTCATGCGGATCTTGTTCGGGTTTTGGAGGGTTTGCAGGTTGGTGGTCGCCGATGGCAACGGGCAGGGGCTCAAGCAGCTCTTGTGGGAAAAGGTCGAAACAATCGTATTCCGCCAGCCGGAGGAGAGGATTCAGATTCCGAGGGTGAAGATGATTTTATCGCTGCACCTGTGGATCAGTCTCCTAAAATTAAAGCTGATCTACCCTTTTTCACGAGGGGACTCAACATGGAGGATTTTACAGATTGGCTTTCGGAGGTAAAGAAGTATTTTGCCTTGAAGAACATTTCGGACGAGAAGAAAGTGCAGTATGTGGCTTACAAGCTTCGTGGTGGGGCATCTGCATGGTGGGAGCAATCTAATAATAACCAGAGGAGACAGAATAAATTACCCGTTCGCACATGGGGTCGTATGAAGATGGCTTTGAAATAACGATTTTTTCCTGCAGACTTTGAGCAGTTGATTTATCAGAAGTTCCTTGAATGCAAGCAGGATAATCTGTCTGTTGATCAATACACGCACAATTTTCATACACTTTCTGCGCGTAATGATTTGGGTGAGTCAGAAGCACAACAGACAATGAGGTATGTGAATGGTCTGTGCCCTAGTATTAAATCTCAAGTTCAATTATATCCTGTTCAAACTCTTGATGGGGCTATATCTAGTGCTAAAACTATTGAGAACAACCAACCTAGCCCAATTTTTAAGTCTCATCAAACCATTAACATAGGGAAATCTTCGAGGTCTAAATCACCGGTAGTTGAAACCGAACAATCCACATGCTCTAAAACCACTAATGAGAAGCAGGATACTGTTCCGACTCAGCCGGTGGGGAAGGATACTAATCCAACTGCGGGGCGTCAGAATCCCAATCCTTATGCCAAGACTTTTGGTAATAAATGTTTTTGTTGTGGGCAACCTGGGCATTTGTCTAATAACTGTCCTAATCGGGGGCAAGTTCATGTAGCAGAGAAGGATGCTGATGATGACGTTCAGGAAATTTGGGTAGACCCGAATGAGGAAAGTGATGGTGATGAACATGAGGCACTTTTGTGTAATAAATTAACCTTGACAACTCCAGCAGAAGATGAATCCCCTAACAGACATGGTATTTTTTGCACTATTGGACTTGTGGCGGATAACAAGGTAAAAATCATTGTGGATTGTGGGAGCTGTGATAATTTGATTGCTAGGGGGACGGTGGATAAATTACAACTGGAGGTTAAGAAACATCCAACCCCATATCATGTGGGATGGATTAATGCTACTGGTAAAATAAATGTAACTGAACAATGTGTCGTTCCTTTTTCTATTGGTAATTATAAGGATGTGGCTATTTGTCATGTTGTTGATATGAGTGCGTGCCAGTTATTGCTCGGGCGACCTTGGCATTATGATGTTGATTCTACTCACAATGGGCGTACTAATGTTATTATCTTTGTGAAGGAAGGGGTCAAATTTAATTTATGTCTGTTGAAAGAAAAAGGGGTGCGTCCTGGCATCGATAAAGGGAAAGGAATTATTTCCTTGTGCGCTCCAAAATCTTATATTTCAGGTACTACACGGGTTATTGGATTAGTTGCTGCAGCACGTCGAGCTAAGTGGAGGGATGCATTTCGAGTTCCACCGGTACTTGTTGCGAGACATCCAACACAAACGACTTCCGTGACAAGTGCAAGCTGCCTACTCCCGGACGGCGTGATTCTTTTATGGTATATGATTCGGAGACGAATCATTTTAAAGTGGGGGTGTATGATGTAGCACATGGATGGAATCATGGAGTTTCAGAAAAGATCCGCCCGGACCAAGCCTGCACGGCCGTGCGTGGCACAAAGCACGCCCATGCGCAAAATGGGTAAAGAAGATAGGGGCCTCGACTGGGATGGGGCACGACCGTGCCCGGGGCCGCCAGGAATTTCTATTTGTTCCAGAACTCGGTTTTTATTATTTTTGTAGGTTAATTTTGGTATTTTGTTAAAACACTTTTAGGGTTAGGGTTTTAATTAGTTGCTAGAGTATAAATACTCTTTTCCTACTTGTATTGAACATGTTTTGATTTATGAAATTCTTAGTTTGCTTTTGCAACTTTGTGTGAGTTCAAACCCTAAAAGCCATTGTTGGCTTGTTTGAAGGTTTTATTATTCCTTCGTTTTATTCGAGATCTTCCATTAAGGTTGATCTTGGTTGTATTCCGCTGCATCAATTACTAAATTGAAATTAATAATTAATTTCATTCAAAAATTAATGACATTACAAATAATTAAGGTTAATTTGTTTCAAAAAGAAAAAAAATACGTAAGGCTAAACACCCGCCTCTTTAGGCCTCCAAATATACATTAATTGTAATTATTATTGAGTTATTATGTTTTTTTCAAATAAAAAACAGTCTATCTTCCTAAATCCTCCTTGAACAAGCAAATATATGTATCCTCTCATTCATCTATGGAGTACCTAAAATTTAAATCCACACCTTTTAGATTTCCTTAACGTTTTTTTTTTCCCCTGAAAGAATTAGAATTCCTTAACTTAAAAATGAGAAGAAATGACTTTTGTATAGACCGCAACCACCACCAGCACTCCCCACGTTAGTATGATAGTTTTCACTTTGGGTCAAGTCTGCACGAATTTTTTTTTGGACTTCCCCAAAAGGCATCATATTAATGAAGTGGGTGATTGCTCTTATATACTTCGCAATTATTCTCTCAATTGCCGGTGTGGCATTTTGGGTTACTCCCCAACAATCCTCCCCTCAAACCAAGGAATAAACCGCTATGGCCCGCAGTGTTTTCTCTGGCCCATATCCAGCGAAAAATTGTACCAACTCACGCTATGCAATGGGTCACTTCGTCTGATAACTAACATCATGATACCTTTCAATTCCAAGAGTCCATTCGCAATGTTACACACGGAGAATCCCACATTGTAATTGCACACACACGGTGCCCCCGGTCGAGCCTATCCGAACCACGCCTCTGATACCATTTGTAGAGACCGCGAGACCACCACCACTATTCACGTTAATATGATATTATCCGCTTTAGGTCAAGCCCGCACGGATTTGTTTTTGGACATCCCAAAAGGCCTCATTTTAATGAAGTGAATGAGTGATCATATACCTCAGAATTATTTTCTCAATTGCCGATGTGAAAATTTGAGTTGCACCCCAACAACTTATTTCAAAACTAACTTTCTTTCGAAACGGAGTGCCAATTTCACTCCAAACTACACAATATCTCTACTCTCGCCCATTTATTTGTACCAGTCATTATTTTCCACTAGTAGGTAACCCGTGCTTTGCACGAGAAACTTATTTATTATTTTTTTGTAATTTTTTTGTTTTTCTTTAATAAAGTTATATAATAATTTTTGTAATATAAATATATAGTATATGAATTAAAATGTTTGCTTAAAAATTGGAGAATTTTTTTAATTTTTATTTTTTTGTAAATAATTTTTATTTATTATGATAATTAAAATTTGAATATAAAGATGGTTTATAATGTACATCTAATGTGTTAGTAAAATAATAATTTTACTATATCTTAAAAAATATTTTTTCGTCTAAAAAACAAACTTATAATATTAATAGTAATAATTAATATATATATATAATAACTACATACTTTTATAATTAATTAATACTATTAATTATAATTATTAACATATATAATATCTATTATGATTAATTATTAATATTAAAAGTAAAAATTAACATATATAGTAACTATTATGATTAATTAATACTCCTTCTGTTCTAGAATAAGAATCTTACCTTGTTTGCGGACACTTATTTAAGAAACAATAGAAAATGGGTAAACATTGCAAGTGAGTTGAGTGTATAATTGTCCAAAACACTACTCATAGTGTAAGTGAACAAAAAGTAAGTAAGTTTGGTCTTTTTGTAATTATAGAAGCATTAGAAGGATAAAATTGTCCAAATCACTATTCATTCTTTCCGATCATTTGTCATTTTGAGAAATAGACTCTTACTCTGGGACGTACCAAAATAGAAAGTAAGACTCTTACTCTCGGAATAAGTGAGTACTTTTTAACACATATTGTATAATGCATAACTAATACTATTATGATAGCTAAAACTATTAATAGTAATTTTTAATTTATTAAATAATTAATTGTAATCGTTAATTGTAAATATTGACTACAATAACAAATACTCCCTCTGTCCGATTTAAGGTTCTTACTTTCCTTTTTAGTTTGTCCCAATTTAAAGTTCTTCCTTTACTTTATTACCTAAAATAGAAACTGAGACCCACTTGTTATTCTCACAACAAAAACTCACTACCTACTTTCTTTCTCTTACTTTACTTTTCATACTCACAACATTTATTTTTTCTTAATCTCCGTGTAAAGTCAAAATAAGAACCTTATAGTGGGACGGAGGGAGTAACTATTAATAGTTAACTGTCATTTGCTTAATACCATTAGCTAATACTATTAGTTACTACATAAGGTAACTATTATAATAGATATTACTAATAATAGTAATAGTTAACTAATATAGTTAACTATAATAGTAACTATTACTAATAAGAGTAATAGTTAATTATAATGGTTAACTATTATAGTTAACTATTACTAATAATAGTAATAGTTACTATAATAGTTAACTATTATAGTTACCCTTTATAGTAACTATTATTATTAGCTAATAGTATTAGCTAATGAAAAGTCACTTATTTATTAGTATATTGTTGATGTGGCTTCTCTAAATGCAAGCTTTCTCCATTGTTTGTCCACATGTCAATAACATAGCTCTTTTGGCTAACTTTAATATATATATATATATATATATATATATATATATATATATATATATATATAAAAAAAAAAATCCAAAAATGAAAGTAATTAGTTTTGACGAAAACTTTGTTTACAAAACTACTTTGTACTCTCTCCGTCCATTTTTAAGCACAAAATCTTGGGAAAAACCAGTTTTACACTAGCCTTAGTGTAAAACGTGTTTTCCTCAAAGAATGGTTCTGGGGCAAAAGAAGGGTTCTGGGGCAGGCACATTTTTAAACTGTAGAAGGTATTTCGTGATATTTTCACAGCAAACACTTTTTGGAAACTTGTATAAAAAAAAAAAAAAAAAAAAAAAAAAAAAAAAAAAAAACTCAGCAAGCATATTTTAACATTAGTGCAGGCATTTATTTGACTTGTTAAAAAAAAAAAAAAAAAAAAAAAAACTCTCAGCAGACACTTATAAAAGTGTATGCTTTGAACTTAGAAGTGCCTGCTTGAATTTTAAGAAGTGCATGTTTTGTAGCTGAGTGAAATTTAGAGGCAAAATATAGCTTATTTAGCTATAGCTGCAGCATTCGATCACTACAACAATCACTACAACAAGAACAACAAAGCCGTAGTTCAAAATGATTTGGAATGATTTGAGATCGGTTAATATAAATTTTCATATATAATCGTGAAACAGAAGATGTGAGAAAAAATGTATTTAAAAAAAAAAAAGTGAATACATATTTTTTTTTTTATTCAAAAAAGAAGCAAAAACTTGAAAAAGCCAGCAAAGATTTTATTTGCTTTATCTCAAACCAGGATAAAGAATGAAAGTTACAGTATAATACAATATTCAGCATAAAATCTTGTCACATTATCATTATCATGACTTGAATTCTATTACTCCCTCCGTCCCTTATTAAGTTTTGTTAGGATTAAAGTCCTAAAACAATAAAAGAGACAAAAGGAGAAGAAAAACTGCACAGGGAGCAGGCGGGTGCCTGGTTTTTGACAGAAGAATCAAACCTGGCGAAGGAGGTAAGCGGGCGCCTGATCTATACGAGGCGGGCGCCTGGTCGCCGCGATCCGAATTCGAATAAGTGCAGGATTTCGAGATTTCTCACATGTATTTGGTTTAGGACTCTCATGTAGGCATATATAAGCATAGTTTCGAATTTGAACACATTGTAGCACCATATTAAACAATACAATATTTAATAAAATATTGGCTTAGCGATTGCACCCGGATGTAGTTCATGTGATGAACGAACCGGACAAACAATTCTTGTGTTCTTTGCGTGTGATACTCACATTTGAGTATTGTTCTTATTCTTAATTGCAACGGGGTACCACTAAATTCCCAACAAGATTCTTAGTATGAATTTACACGAAGATTAAGAAAAGTAAATGTTGTGAGTATAAAAAGTAAAGTGAGAGATAGAAAGTGGGTAGAAAGTTTTTGTTGTAAGAATGATAAGTGGGTCTCATTGTTCATTTTAGGTAATAAAGCCATGAAAACCCTTAGTTAGTAACAAACCAAAAAAGAAAGTAAAAACGGAGTAATATAATAGAATTCATTTACTAAACAAACAATTTTTTTGTTAGTGCCGTTTTCTAGTCAGTGTGGCCTTTTCTCTCCTTGCATACACGTGACAATTCCTGCACAAGCCCATCAATCTCTTCCTCCCCCTTAGCCATTAGTTTCTCACAAAACTCCCTAGCCTTCCTCCTCACATCTCCCCCACTTTTTTCAACCACAACTTGTCTAATCACTTTAGCCACCTCTTCCCTTTGCACTTTCCCATTTTTACCCCTCACCACCTCCATAGCAACACCAACTTGACATATCAACCTAGCATTAAGCGGTTGATCAAAATGCATGGGCAAGGCTATAATAGGAACACCAAGTTTCAAGCTTTCCATTATGGAACTCCATCCACAATGACTCAAAAACCCTCCAACACTCTCATGGCTTAATATCTCCACTTGTGGGGCCCACCCCTCCAAGACCAACCCCCTTTCCCCTACTCTCTCCAAATACCCTTTTGGTAATTCCTCCTCAAGAACCCTAATTTTCCCTTTTCCTCCATCTTCTTTGGGAAACCTAACTACCCAAATGAAGTTAACTTCGCTTAACTCCAACCCATATGCCATTTCTTCCATCTCTTCATTTGACAAGAAATATTCACTTCCAAATGAAACATACACGCTCGATCGCTTCTCCTTCTTGTCAAGCCACTCGATGATCTTCGAGTTATTGTCGCTTGAAGTGTCGACATGGTCGTTCGCTAGACATAATCCAATTGGAAGTACTTTTTTCTTTCTTAAGACTGAAACGTAGTCGATAGCATCACCCTCGAGTTCTCTAAAGCTTTTGATCAACGTGATATTACACGATGTTTTAGGGGTTTCAATTGGATGGTGCCTGTTTTTAGCGCTATCTCTTGTAGAACTAGTGAGAGCAAGCATCTTAACTTTCTCAAAATCATGCAGATAAATACCCGGAAAAGGGTACTCAACACCTGGATGCAATAAGAAACAAAATCTCATATGCTCGCCCGCAAGAACTATAATCAAAAAAAAATGTACAAGTAAATTTATAAGAAAATAAGAATATGCATGTAGATATTTTTTTTTTGAAGATGGATAGATCAAATCGTTCTTTTCTTGTTTGAAAGATGGACAGATCAATTTGTTTGAAAGATGAAAGATCAATTTGTTCCTTGTTCCTTGTTCCTTTTTTTTTTTTTCTTGAAATTTGAAAGATGTGCATCAAAGAAATGGGGTGCGGTTACTAGAGTATGCTTTGATATCATCTTCAAAGAAGATATGGAGTTCCATCTCAATGAAAAAATACCATAAGCGGATTACTTCATGGTCTTTATATTCCGTCCAAAATTGATAGTTCCAAAATTGATATCATCTTCAAAGAAGATATGGTCTTTATATTCCGTCCAAAATTTGAAGCCTTCATTATGAAAATTAGACTCTTTCTCTGGGACAAGCGAAAATGAGAAATGTGACAATCATTTTGGGACTGAGGGTAGGTAGTATATTGTAGGCAATTGCAATATCACAAAATCTTGGGAAAAACCTGTTTTACACTAACTTAGTGTAAAACGTGTTTTTAAGGCGGTAGCAAACTTGTAAATATTAGCTTGCGCAAAAAGCGGAGAACACTGTGAGTATGCGCGGTGGCATTGATGTAAATAACTGGAACTTATGAAAACTCACCTGGAACTTTTCAAAATTGTAGGAGGCATTTTTCAATATTACAGCAGGCATATTTTAACACTAGAGCAGGCACATGTTTGACATGCCTGCTGGGGTTTTTTTTTTTTTTCTCAAGTGCTAAAAAAAGTGCCTTCTCTAAGGTAAAAAAGTGTCTGCTTGAGTTTTAAAACATGCCTGCTTGTTTTTTTTTCTTTCAAGTGCAAAAAAAGTGCCTTCTCCAAGGTAAAAAAGTGTCTGCTTGAGTTTTAAAACATGCCTGCTTGGTTTTTTTTTTTTTTTTGTAAGTGCCAAAAAAAGTGTCTGCTTGAGTTTTAAAACATGCCTGCTGGGTTTTTTTTTTTTTCAAGTGCCAAAAAAAGTGCCTTCTATAAGGTAAAAAAGTGTCTGCTGTGAAAGTCCCAAAAAAAGTGTCTGCTGTAAAAATATTGGAAAGTGCCTCCTATAGTATTGAAAAGTGCCTGCCCAAGAACCCTTTTCTATGTGGAAAACACGTTTTACAATAAGACTAGTGTAAAACGCGTTTTTCACAAGAACGACTCTTGCAATATTATCTGATTGCAAAAAATATAAACAATTTCTAGGAAAAGGATATAATTACCTGGACTGCGGATCATATGGATAGAGAAGGCGAAATGAGTTGCACTAGCAGTTAGAAAGTCAACAGGTGGAATATTAAGAGAAGAAGCCAATTCACCAACCCAAGGATGCATAATTTCATGTATTACAATATCCGGATTGAGTTTCTTGAGAATATCCGACAAGTTAGGGAGTGACCTTTGGAAGGCATCTCCAAGAGTTTTCATGAGGTGGGGCGGGAGGCCGTTGGTGGTGTGGAGGTGGGGTGGCAGCTCCGGCGAGGACGGGAGGTGAAGCTCCACCACTTGTATGGTGGCGGGAGAATAGTTTTCAAGTTTTCCGGTGATGGATTGGAGATTGATTGGGGTGGAACAAAGGTAGATGAATATGTTTCTTTTTGTGAGACTTTTGGCTAGCTCCAGATATGGTGATATGTGTCCATGAGCAAGCCATGGCAACATGAAAACTTTCAAACTATGATCTCTTGCTGTATCCATGGAATCAACCCCCTCTCTCTCTCTCTCTCTCTCCAAGAATTTGAGTTACTTCAACTTTTTTGATTAATTTCTGAATGAAGCAATATCTATATATAAATAGAGCAATGCTAGGAGTACAAAATAAGGTCACAAAATCTTGCACACAACATGATGTGGCGATATTTTATTGGTTGCATCGATAATGGATCCGACACACTCTAATTAAAAACATCAATAAAATTATTACACCTAGAATTTTGTGAGCAATATTTTGTGACTTTTTTGTGCCCCTAATATTCATTTTGTAATATAGCATCATATTCATATATCGCTCTAAAAATTTGTAAAGATTTTATATCCAAGCGTGGAGTGGTAAATCGAGTCAAGATCTCCTGTACTATTTCGTGTGCCATTCCCTGTGCCACAAGTAATCCAACCGTTAATATGTTTGAATAGTATTAATAAAATGTTAATCTTAAAAACTGTGAGCCACTGAATCATTTGTGACACAGAAAGTGACACACATAGTGGTACAGAAGATAATCTGGACTCGTGTAAATAGGGATGCCTAGCCAGTTTCAAGTTCCCATTTTCTATTTTATTTTTTGAACCAAGTTCCCATTTATTTTTTTGAAAGTACCACTTCCCATTTAACTTGCAGGGGACAAGGGATATCAAAAGCCTCGGAAAATGATACCAAACCGACACTAGTGCCAAATGGAGTAGTATGTTTAGATACCTACGCATCTATCGATTTTTTTATTTTTTTTTTGAAATAATATTACATTTGTCTCTAAGCGAGTGTCCAAATTTCATTTTAATGGACATTTGAAATCTCAACTCGTTGTATAATTTAGTGGCAGAGATTCATATATAATCTTGTAATCTCATTTCCAAACATTTGGTTTTGCACGTATAAAGAGTCCGGTGAAAAAAAATCGAAAAAAACATTTAGGGACAAAGTTATGTTAAAAAAAAAAAACACTCATTTTGGGACAAATATTTTTTGAAAATAGACACTCATTTAGGGACATAGAGAGTAGTTGTTAAAAAAAATATACTCCATCTGTTCCGTAAAGATAGTTTCATTTTGACTTTTTATAGTCAATAAAAATGAACTTTGACCAACTATTGATGACAATCTAATCATTCTAGTGAAATTATAAAATTTCTAATTGATAAATCATTAAGAATTTATCAATTACAAAGCTTTATAATTTCATTGTGATCATTAAATTAACACCAATATTTGGTCAAAGTTTATTTTTGTTGACTATAAACAAATAAAATGAGACTATCTTTTTGGGACATGTGGAGTATTACCGTAAAAATACATGTAAATTACCTTTAAAGTAACTAAGTATTTTAAGTAATTATATGATTTTACAATGACAACTACATAATCATAATTATATATAAAAGTATATTTGATAAACAATGTTAAAATGCCTTGGTAAGAGCAAAACTACAAATATTTTGGGACAAACTTGAACCACTTAAACTACAAGTGTTTTGAGAAAAAAATAATATATAAAAAATAAAGCCTTTATCTTTTTTCACAGCACCACATAAAATTATAACATGAAATTTTATATGGCATTGTCCCATAACTTAAGCATAATTGTGAAAGTGAGAAGATAAGATAGGCAATATAATAAATACAGATTCAAATTCAAATTTGAATCCTTTACTTATGATTAATTAATAAATACTTATTACATTGATAATAAACTCAAATCAAACAACTATCAAACGAGTTATTTAAGATAAAGGTGGTCTCCCATGATAACACTCATTTTGTTATTATGGATGAGAACGGTTGCAACGGTAGCAATTTTGCGCGAAGCATAGGATCCCAACCCACGCTCCACTCAAAATCTGCCACATGGCAGCGACCATGACCCAATTTTTTATTTTTTTTTAAGAAAAAAAAATCATTTTTTTTTAGTTTTTATACTTTTTTTTCGGTAGTTTTTTTTGTTTGTCGAAAGTAATACTTAGTATAACTAAATGTAACAATTGTGTTACTTATAAAGTAACATTGTTTATAAGTAAACGTAACACCAGTTTTACTTATATATATATAGAGAGAGAGAGCTCATTTTACTCATCTTTCAACTGTAATACTAACTATAAATACGTGTAACACTAACAACAACTAAATGTAATTATCGTTATACTGAAATGCAATAATGTTTTGCAGAATATTTTTATTTTTCGAGTATTTTGATTTTATTTTTTGAAAGAGAGTAACATTTGAATAATAACAACTTATATACATGAATGTAATTATTTGTATAAGTAAATATAAAACTTTAGTAGATGAAATTGTAACAGATTTTTATAGATAATGTAATACTTTTACATGTATCATGATAAATTAAACCCATTGTAACTTATTATTTGAAAACATATGGATATACTATTATACAAGTAAACGTAACTGTTTTACAATGTTATTATACAAGTAAAATGTAACATTCATTTATAAAAATTATTACTTTCTTATTTTTACAATGTTACTAACACAAGTGTTTTTAGTTCTAAGGTGTAAAGGGTTGAATTATTACTTTTTTATACATATGTGTTATAATCTATATCTTTATAATGGCAGAAGTTCACTTAACACACTTACTATACATGGAATTTTGGCGCCTCAACTTCATATCTATAAATAGTACTCCCTCTGTCCCGCTTTAAGGTTTTTACTTTCCTTTTTAGTTTGTCCCAATTTAAGGTTCTTACTTTACTTTATTACCTAAAATGGAAAGTGGGTCCCACTTGTCATTCTCACAACAAAAACTCCCTACACACTTTCTCTTTCCTAATTTACTTTTCATACTCACAACATTTACTTTATCTCAATCTTCGTGTAAAGTCAAACTAAGAACGTTAATTTTGGACGGAGGGAGTAACTTTTAATTAAACATCATTAAAGCATAATTAAAACAAAAATTGACTAAAAAAACAAATTATCATTAAATGTATGTTAGACACTTGCTTAACTATTAAATAAGGTCTCAAAATTTACAATACACCACTTTAAAGAATAATTATCATCATAATACCCATGTATTAATTGTTGTGGTACAACATTTATAATACACCAAAGAAACCCTTCATGCACCTGCTGCTCAAGTGTTAATGAATAACATTTATTATGTCTATTTAATAGCAGCTTTCTGGAAACAACATTTATAATTAAGCAAAGAGCCCCTTCATTTATAATTAACCAAAGAGCCCCTTCATTAACCAAAGAAAGTGGAGAATATGTGCAATTAATGATCTTCAATTCTATTTATGATTACCGATGCAATTTAATGAATAATAGCTGGGAAGGCATATGAAAAATCACTTAACAAGAATAAAGAAAAAATGAAAGAGCGCCTTCATTTATAATTAACCAAAACGCTCCTTCATTAACCAAAGAGAGTGAGGAATATGTGCATTTAATAATCTTCAATTCTATCTATGATTACCGATGCAATATAATTAATAACAGTTGGGAAGACATATGAGAAATCACTTAACAAAAATAAAGGAAAAATGAAAGGGCGCCCCTTTCTTCCTAGATGCATTCATCTAACTTTGTTCTTTGAACAACCATGAATGCACTACAAATATAGTCATCCCCAAACAAACTCACTCAATTGAACTTACATACAACAACACTTTGAACGAAAATTCCTTCATCATTATCCTACATCCGTGAACTCGAGCCTTTGAAAGCTATCATGATCTTTATAATGTTGATGTTGTTGATGAAAACATTTTAACTGGTAAACATGTTTTCATTCAATGTTATTTAAATTTTGATATAAAATTTTACTATTCTTTCAATTTCTTCTTGTCATATCTTTTAACTACATTACTTTTCTAATAGATGTCATAGGGGGGTTGCAAGTACATACGCTACACAGGATGACGAATTTAATGGAAGGGAGGCTAAGATGTTGGAAGTATGTTTAGAAAACATCCGGTTAACATATTTTCATCGCATATTTTTTTACTTTTTTTTTTCTTAATTTTATTATTGAATATTTGTTTCTATGATATTTTATGCAGTGGGAAGATGTTATCAAGCAAACTGTACAAAGGTGAAATAACTATTTTCAACACATTTCAAGTATCCGAAATATATACTTATAGTATTTTAAAGTTGGTGAAACCAACCATGGGAATGACACGTAAGCAATAAATAGGTTTTTCTTGATTTAGAGGTTGCCATGTCATACGACCTTTGTAATCATGAAGACTTTTGGCATTCTTCTACCTAGGTTAAAATATGAGGTAATAATCATAGATATGATAGTAGGTAATTTAGTGATTCTATAAGAAGAAATTGGTATCTATAGAATATATACTCTTATATATAGAGTATTAGATTAGGTAGACATATACTCTTATATAAAGGGTAGTATTTGACTAGGTAGTTCGTGGTGAATTCAAGAACATTAATATCACTAAGAAGTGACTTTTCAATTTTCAACTGATCAAATTCACAATTCAATGGCTTTTGAACCGTTTATGTATTCCAAGAGACTACATATTATTCAAAGCCTTTGAATTGTGATGGAATACTTAAAGTTTTAGCTATCAATTGATTTAAATGATAGAAAGTGAAAAGATAGATTGAAATGATTATTATTACTTGACTCAAAAAATCTAATAAAACAATGTACTTAAAGAAGATCAAACATTAGGTGAAAAATAAAGTTAACATATAAAAAGTCTATAACTTACAGTTTATGTATTCCAAGAGTCTACATATTATTCAAAACCATTGAATTGTGATGGAATACTTAAAGTTTTAACTATCAAGTGATTTAAATGATAGAACGTGAAAAGATAGATTGAAATGATTATTATTACTTGACTCAATAAATCCAATAAAACAATGTACTTGAAGAAGATCAAACATTATGTGAAAATTAATCCTAACATATAAAAATTTTATAACTTACATTTAATTGATATGACTTGCACTTTATGTGAATCTAATGTTGATTTAAATTTATATACTTATAGTATTTTAAAGTTGGTGAAATCAGCTATAAGAATGACACATAAGCCACAAATGAGTTTTTCTTGATTTAGAATGTTAAGTTTAATGCCTTTGAATTGGGGATGCCTAATTTAATGGGTTAAATTATCAAGTTCGTGATTCCGAGACAGAAGGAGTATAAACTTTTATGCGCTAGCCTAAAGAGGGCGCATATAATCTCTGTAATTCTTGCCAAGAAGTCAAGCGGACATATTGGGCAGAGTTTGTTTGGGCATATGACGGCAGCATACAAGGAATCTAGGATTCCCATGTAATTAGAATTAGGACTCTCTTGTTTGACTTTTACTAAGTCTCTTTTCCATATAAAATTAGTTTAGGAAATTAAGGCTGATAGTATATAACGTATTATATACTCCCTCCTACCTAGTTTAATCCAGTTGCTTGAAACAGAACCTCAGTTTGCTCAGTTTACACAGAGAGATCAATAATTTTAGATTTAGGGTTTGCACAGTCAGGAATTTTGTGATCAAAATTCGTGCAAAGTAGATTAGTGTAATCTTGTGTAATTGTTTCTCCAGTGATAATAATATTCTCTCCCCTCCCCGTGGACGTAGCCAAGTTGGTGAACCACGTAAATCTGTGTTCTTGGGATTGCTTTATTTTCTCATCAAGTCTTGTTCAATTGCTCTAACAAGTGGCACCAGAGCTTTGGTTCGTGGTTAGAGATTCAGGGATTCCGCTGCAGAGAACGAGAAGATGGGTCAAGGAGTAGATTCGATCGACAAGTTCAATGGGAAGAATAGTTTTTCTCTCTGGAAGATCAAGATGAAGGCTTTGTTGATAGACAAAAAGATTTATGGGAACCGTTGGAGATTACAATCAAGGATCGCAAGGATCCTAAGGGTAAGGCAATCACCACAGAAGCTACCGCAGAGTAGTCAGAGAAGGACAAGCAAGCAACAGCGAAGGAGGTGGCAGCATTGAAAAAGTTGGATCAGAAGGCTCACGCCAAGATCATCAGATAGTTGGATGATGAGATCCTAACCAATGTTGCAGGAACAGAATCCGGAAGTGATCTTTGGTTAAAGTTGGAAGATATGTACATGACACGTTCATTGACCAACAAGTTATACCTAAAGAAGAAGCGGTATGATTGTCGCATGACAGAAGGTACGCCCATTAATGATCATCTTGATAGATTTACTTCTGTATTACTTGAACTGCGTAATATACGAGTTGTTGTGGATGATGAGGATGCAGCCTTGCAGCTTTTAGTATCCTTACCTATGTCTTATGAACATTATGTCGATTCGTGCATAAATCGTAAGGATGGTATCTCTTTAGAGGAAGTGAAAACTTCTCTCAAGACGAGGGAATTATGCCGAAAGGCGAGTGGGAATGGGGCAGATGACCAGTCATCAGGTTTGGTTGCTAGCAGTAGTGGTAACAAGGGTTCTAGTGGGAAGAAGAACAATAAAGGTAATTCTTCTCACAAGAAGGGTCTGAAGCCTGGGGATATCTGTAATTTCTGCAAAGAGAAGGGGCATTGGATGTTCGATTGTCCTAAAAAGAAGCGAGGCGAGGCACCAGTCAGAGCAGAGCCCATGGTGGCCAAGGGTAGCGGTTCAGATAAGGATTATGCTCTAATTACATCAGAATCAGCACGCGCATCCGATGCGTGGATTCTTGATTCAGGAGCTTCTTACCATATCAGTCCGAGGAGAGAATGGTTTACTGATTACAGGCAGGTGGATGGCGGTGATATAAGCATGGCCAACAGTGCAGTCTGCAAGGTTATCGGTATTGGTTCGATCAAGGTCAGGACTCATGATGGTAGGTTTGTCACTTTGAACGAGGTTCGACACGTTCTGCTTATGACAAAGAATCTGATTTCTCTTAGTCAGTTAGACAGCAAAGGTTTCAGTTTCAAAGGTAAAGGTGGAGCAGTCAGTGTCTGTAACGGTTTAGAAGTGGTTCTGAGAGGCCTTAAGCGGGGATCCTTGTATTTCCTCCAAGGAAGGACGCTGGTAGGGTCAGCTATGGTTGCATCATCAGAAGTGAACGAGGGAGATATGTCTAAGCTGTGGCACATCAGGCTCGGGCACATGAGCATTCGAGGGATGCAAGAGCTGGCTAAAAGGGATCTTCTATGTGTCCATAAGATCTATGATCTTAAATTTTTTGAGCATTGTGTGCTAGGGAAGATGAAGCGTAATAGTTTTCCCAAGGGCATACATAACACAAAGGGGGCACAGATATTTCTTGTCTATGGTTGATGATTATTCGAGGAAGACTTGGGTGATTATCATGAAGCACAAGAATGAGGCTCTAAGGAATTTCAAGGACTGGAAGACATTAGTCGAGAACCAGATAGGGAAGAAGATCAAGAAGCTCCGGGCAGATAATGGTTTGGAGTTCTGCAGTACTGAGTTCGATTCGTTTTGCAGGGAAGTAGGGATTTCTAGACATCTCACCATTAGAGGTACGCCACAGCAGAATGGTGTAGCAGAGCGGATGAATCAGACATTGCTTGCGAAGGCGAGGTGCATGCTCTCCAATGCAGGGTTGTCTAAGCGGTTCTGGGCAGAAGCGGTTAGTACAGTATGTTACTTGATCAATCGTGGACCTCACGCCGGTATTGGCCTCAGAGTTCCCCATGAGGTACGGACTGGTAAACCTGTTGATTATTATATTTTAAGAGCTTTTGGGTGTACTGCTTATTATCATGTAGATGATGGGAAGTTAGAACCTAGAGCTAGAAATGGAGTATTCATGGGGTATGGGGACGGTGTCAAGGGATACCGTATTTAGTCTCCATCAGAAAATAGGGTAATTATCAGTAGGAATGTCGTTTTTGATGAAAATTCTGTTATTAACCCTATTATGAGATCTACGATTGTTTCGAGTGTTGGCGGTGTTGATAAACAGGTGGAGCAACAAGATACTGAAGAGTTAGTTGTCTCACAGTCAGATGTTGATCAGGATCCACCAACAGAGACAGAGACTGAAGCACTAGAAAGTTCAAGTTCAGTTCCCGAAGAACATGGGTTAGCATAAGGAAGGTCTAGAAGAGCTAATTTTAGGAAGCCTCCAGATAGGTATGGATTTGAAGACATGGTGTCTTATGCACTACAGGTTGCTGAGGTAGTGGAGCCCGATCTTACGGAGCCTTCTACTTTCAAGGAAGCAGTTACATGTTCAGAGTCATCTCAGTGGTATGCGGCTATGGGTGATGAGATGGAGTCTCTTCACAAGAATCAGACTTGGGAGTTGACCAAAAGGCTAGAAGGCAGAAAGATTGTGACTTGCAAGTGGATCTTCAAGAAAAAGGAAGGGATGTCACCGGCAGAAGGGATCAAGTATAAAGCTCGCTTTGTTGCAAGGGGTTTCACACAGAGAGAAGGGGTGGACTATAATGAGATCTTCTCACCAGTGGTCAGACACACTTAGATCAGAGTGTTGCTAGCAATAGTAGCACAAAGGGATTTGGAGCTTGAGCAACTAGACGTCAAGACAGCTTTCTTGCATGGAGAGTTGGAGGAAGAGATATACATGACACTTCCGGAAGGATTCCAAGTTCCTGGTAAGGAAGATTATGTTTGTAGGTTGAAGAAGTCCTTGTATGGACATAAACAGTCGCCTAGGCAGTGGTACAAGAGGTTTGACAGCTATATGACAGAGATCGGATACACGAGGATCTCGTATGATTGTTGTGTGTATCACAATAAGTTGGTAGATGGTTCATACATCTATTTGGTGCTCTATGTAGATGATATGTTGATAGCAGCAGTCAAGAAGTCAGAGATTCAGAAGCTGAAAGGCTTATTATCCGCAGAGTTTGAGATGAAGGATTTAGGTAGCGCGAAGAAAATTCTGGGTATGGAGATTTATAGAGATAGGACCAAACGAAAACTTTTCTTATCCCAGAAAGATTACATCAAGAAAGTTTTAGAAAGGTTTGGTATGTCAACAGCTAAGGCTATAGATACTCCGAGTGCAGCGAATGCACGGTTGTTAGTCGTGTTTGGGCCCAAGTCGGTTGAGGAGAAACAGTATATGGCTCGAGTACCCTATGCTAGTGCAGTTGGTAGTTTGATGTATGCTATGATGTGCACTAGGCCGGATCTTGCACAGGAAGTTAGTGTTGTTAGTCAGTTCATGGGTAATCCGGGTAAGGAACATTAGCAGGCTGTGAAGCGGATCTTTAGGTATATTAGAGGTACCAGTGACGTCGGTCTCATCTATGGAGGTGGAGCAGAATGTGCAGTCAAGGGGTTCTCAGATTCGGACTATTCGGGTGATGTTGATACAAGAAGATCGATGACCGCATATGTGTTCACTCTTGGTGGGTCAGTTGTCAGCTAGAAGGCTACATTGCAGGCGATAGTGACGTTGTCTACAACAGAAGCAGAATACATGGCATTGACAGAGTCCGCTAAGGAAGGAATATGGTTGAAGGGATTGATCAGCGATCTTGGGATACATCAGGATCAGGCTATTATTTATTGCGATAGTTTGAGCGCGATTTGTTTGGCCAAGGATCAAGTTCATCATGAGAGGACCAAGCACATTGATGTCAGATATTATTTTCTAAGGGATGAGAAACGGGTAAAGGTGGAGAAGGTAGGGACGGCGAACAACCCTGCAGATATGTTCACAAAACCCGTGACAGGGAGTAAGTTCCTACATTGTTTGGACTTGCTTAATGTTCGTAGCTATTAGATAGCAGAAGAGGCGAGGGGGAGGAAAGATTTGTTATTTGGGAGATTCAAAGTCAAGGTGGAGATTTGTTAAGTTTAATGCCTTTGAATTGGGGACGCCTAATTTAATGGGTTAAATTATCAAGTTCGTAATTCCGAGACAGAAGGAGTATAAACTTTTATGTGCTAGCCTAAAGAGGGCGCATATAATCTCTGTAATTCTCGCCAAGAAGTCAAGTGGACATATTGGGCAGAGTTTGTTTGGGCATATGACGGCAGCATACAAGGAATCTAGGATTCCTATGTAATTAGAATTAGGACTCTCTTGTTTGACTTTTACTAAGTCTCTTTTCCATATAGAATTAGTTTAGGAAATTAAGGCTGATAGTATATACGTATTATATACTCCCTCCGTCCTAATTTAATCCAGTTGCTTGAAACAGAAGCTCAGTTTGCTCAGTTTACATAGAGAGATCAATAATTCTAGATTTAGGGTTTGCACAGTCAGGAATTTTGTGATCAAAATTCGTGCAAAGTAGATTAGTGTGATCTTGTGTAATTGTTTCTCCAGTGATAATAATATTCTCTTCCCTCCCCGTGGACGTAGCCAAGTTGGTGAACCACGTAAATTTGTGTTCTTGTGATTGCTTTATTTTCTCATCAAGTCTTGTTCAATTGCTCTAACATAGAAAATGCCATGTAATATGACATTTGCAATCTTGGAGGCTTTTAGCATTCTCCTACCTAGGTTAAAATAAGAGGTAATAACATAGATATGAAACTAGATAATTTAGTGATTCTATAGGAAGAGAATGATATCTATAGAACATACTCCCTCCGTCTCAGCTCACTAGACACTTATTTCTATTTTGGTCCGTCCCAGCTCACTTGACACTTCCCAAAATAGTATACTTTTTATAATTTTATATTCACTCTACCTCACCATTCATTCACTCTCTTTATTTTCCACCACTCAATTTATTCAACCAACACTACTATTTACCCCACTCATTCTCTCTCTTCATTTTCCACCACACATTTTCTTTATTTTATTCTTTTTCCTTAGTTGTTGTGCCCACCTTATGGGTGTCAAGTGAGGTGGGACGGAGGGAGTATACTCTTATATATAGAGTATTAGACTAGGTAGGTCATATCTTATTGAACATATACTCTTATATATATAGTATTAGATTAGGTAGGTAGTAGATGCATTAAAGAACAATAAGATCATAATGAAGTAACTTTTCAATTTTCAACTAATCAAATTTTTATAATTCAATGGCTTTGAATATCATGCATTGTTTCAATTTGGTGCATTAATTACAAAACAACCTGGTAAAGAATATAAAATATTATATATATTTATTTATAACATATCTTTTGCATTTTCCCATTCAATACCAACATTAATTTGAAGATAAAAAGATCTAAATGACTCTTCACTTTGAAAGGCAGATGGTCTTTGCGGGGAATATAAAAAAATAGAAGGAAAAAATCATGTTTATTTTTGTATGACATTATAGACTTCCTCATACTTCTTTTATTCTTTATACATTTATGTCATTTGTTTTCACAATTTATTTCACACACTCTCTATATCTATGTACAATATAATTTTGGGTTTAACTATTTTCTCACATCTTTTTCCTTTTTCTTTAATTAGGTTTGGAAACAACATTTTTGGACAAATTGGATGAGGAAAAAAGCATTGCTTTGATTGAGAAAAACTGCTACGGTGAGTAAGTTTTACCTCTACATTTTTGCATATATTACATTTATCTTTCGATTATACTATTACCTCCGCCCAAAATAAATTTTTATTTATTCTGTTCATCAAAAGAAAAAATATATTTATTTTGAGACAGAGAAAGTATGAGTTTACTTTATCCATCAACATGTATATTTCATTAACTTATTTGAAAAAAGTTATTTATAATAGTTTTTGGTTCCAGAGGGCAAGAAGGGTATAGAACCGCTAGGGGGGTGAATAGCGGTCCAAACTTTTTCAAAAATACCCTTGAAAATCAACCGAGTACTTATTAGTTTGGTCAACTACGGTTCAAGGCACTAGAACCGAACTGATAAAATGCACAGCGGAGTTTTGCGGTTTGGCCAAAGCGGATAAGGAAAGAGTTGGGCGCTTTGACTCGGGTTGAAAACACAATGATGCAACCGATAAGTTCAACTTAAAGATCATAGAAAAACACAATTCACTTTTCAAGTTATTTCGTAAATGGATTAAATTAAAGACCACAAACAGAAAAGTAAATAGCAAGACAGAAAGTAAAGATCAAACACACAATTTGAAGAGGTTCGTTCTTGAATGAACTACGTCCTCTACCTAGATGGTTAGTCTAGGATTTTTTAATAGCTACTAGACTTGTATTAATTTAGAGGAGGTTTTACAAGATGAATCTAAACTCTAAACAATCAATCTAACCTATAAAGCTATTATAACAACCGGTGTTTTTGAAGTATACAATCTATGTGATCATATAAATCGGGTGTGTGTGTGGAAAGGAATCAAATGCTCTAATGATCTATGTGATGGATGAGCAAATGAAAACTTTCTGTGTAAAGGCTGAGTATGGAAGGTTGTTAGGCTGAAGGCTTGATGAAGGAATTCTGGGTTTGCTAAGGAGATCTTTGAAGGATTGAATTTTTGGGATTAAATCTTCAAAGCAAACTTGAACACTTGAGAGTAATTTCTCTTGAAGCTCAGCAACCTTCATTGTTGATGAATAAAGGCTATTTATAGGCAATGCACCCTTGTGACCGTTGGACAAAGATTTGAATTAAGTCTGAGGGTACAATTGTTATCGAAATCCCATTGGTTGAGCTGTCATTTTCGTCCTTGGTTTTGTTTTGTAGTCCTATGTAGTTGTAGCACCACTACCTGACACTTGTCATTTGTTGCAGAAAAGGACTAACGGTAAACATTTCAAATTGCTTGGACAAGACCGACATTCTTTGCAGTAACTCCAAGTAAACTTGAAGTTATTTTGACATAACATAAAACATTCCTTTACGATTGAAAAAGAAATGTTTGTCTAAGGAATAAATGACGTCTCTTGAATTCTTCAATAACTGTTCTGCGGTTCCACCAGGAATATGAGCGGTTTCAAGGATGAACTTGATGTGCGGTTTCATAAGAAACTGAATCACGCGGTTACATGATTGCGGTTCCATCAAGTTGCCATCCGCGGTTCTAAGAGAGACTTCAAGAACGGTTTCATCAAAACTGTTGCATGCGGTTTTGATGAAGACTTGCTGCTCCATGCTGGTGGTTCAAAGATAGCACAAGCGCGGTTGAGAGAACTAAACCGCTACTGTTAAACCGAACTATACTCAGCCTAGACAAACAAAAAATCTAGAAATGGACTTATCTAAAAATTGAAGTATAACTTTATTACATGCGGTCCTAAAGTCCATAAAAAGACACGTGGCATGGATCAATCAAATTAAATGGGTGTACTAACAATGAATCCTAACAATAGTATTGTCATAATTTATTATGTTATTTTGAATACACATACTCCCTCCGTCCCAGCTCACTTGAGACTTTTTGACCAAAACTGGTCAACTTAAGGTCGGTTTGACCAACACTTTATAGAAATATTTATGTTCCAAAAAACTTTTTAAAAATTGTTATTGAGAGGATTTTTAATGGTGGTCATTTTACATTTTTTTAATTTTTGTTCGGATCATAAATATTTCTATAAAATGTTGGTCAAACCGACCTTAAGTTGACCAGTTTTGGTCAAAAAGTCTCAAGTGAGCTGGGACGGAGGGAGTATGTCATTAATTTTCTTTAGTGATTTTTTATGTTTTCTTCTCTCTCTCTTTCTCTTTCCAAGATTGAAATATAAGGAGGTTACGCAAAGTTGCCGCATGCAATCGGCCACCGTTGCACATATTTATCAACAAAGCAATGCAATGCGTTTGCGATACTATTGCTCAAAACTCAACCTTGAGGTATATTATACTACTTTTGTCTCCAAAAAATGTTTGAATTTATTCTTAACTAAGAAAGAAAATGAGTTCATTTTAGGATGAAAAAAATATTTTACATTTTTTGTAATTCATTTGTCTTTCTATTGTTGTAAATGGAACGTTTGAAATTGATATAATTGACCAATCAAGTTCTTGGTTATATAAAATGAAAGTTCATTTTTTGCGATTATTTTCCTCACATTAATTTTTTGTTGAAATTTTATGAAAAAAATGAGAATACTTTAAACTTATTGTTATAATATGTGTTTATTTATGTGTCTATATATTTGATTTTTATCATAAATTTATTTAAGAGTTAATTTTGGGTTTTATTTATTGTTATATATTTTTTTTATGTTTACTAACTTTAATTCATTCTTGATTTTTTACTGTAGATCATTATGTTTTGGAGTTGTTGGAATATTTGAAAGATCAATGCAGTGTGAATGTAATTATTCATGGCATGATGGTAATACTTAATTTACTTCATCTTCATTTTAATGCAGATTATGTATATAGCAACATAATATAATTGCAAGTATTATGTTGCAAAAATGAGTTACTATATTAATTGAACTCCACATCTATTTTCAATTAAAACTTCTTTTTATATTTATTTATTTTTGATTTTTTTATTCAATTTATTATTTTTTAGTGATTCAAATTTTTTTATGGCAATACTTAATTTACTTCATTTGTCTTTTAATACTTAAAGAGATTATTATTCAATATATTTTAATTAATTTATAAATTTTGATTATAAATATCATATTGATTGTAATAAGTTAAGTTTTTATAGACACATGCACACTTTTTATCCCTCTATATAAACTTTTATCAAAAGACCACCTTATATTCATGTACTATTAATTGTTCATTGAAAGATTATTACTTTATACTATCTATATATCTCTTCAAAAAATATTTTACAAAAAATACCTTTCACATTTATAAATTATCAAATGATTTGTCGGTATTACAAACCCCGTGCGAAGCACAGGGTTATTGCTAGTTCTAATCAAAGACAAGGTGTCTAAGATTACAGATTTTCAAGAAAAGTAATGCAACAAATATTAAAGATGTTATGTCATTCCATTATTTTATTATAGTTTATGTATTAGCATTTCCTTTTTCTGAAATTATTTTGTCACTTTAATTTTTGGCAGAAGAATTACATCAACCACTCCAATGGAAGATACAAAGATGAAGTCAAAAGAAAGAAGAGAATGCGATTGGTTCAAAGAGAAGCTGTCTAGGGTGGAATAGTCATTAAGAGATTGTAGTTGATGCCATCTTTTACTTGTGTACCAGGGTGGAAATAGTTATATGGTTTATTTAGAATTTTAGATGTTTTAATCAATTTATATTTGATATCAAGTTTTTGTTTTGTTGAAGACATGTTAGTGAATTTAAATATAAGTTCAAAATTTGGAGAGTACATATATAGATTTAATTTAATTCGGAGAGTACAATCAGAATTTAAGAATTAAGAGATAAACTTGAATAAAAAAAATTACCCCGAAACATGTAACCAAATTAATGTTCTCATTATACATCCCATTTATATAGCAAATTCAAAAACACACATTGAAAGAAAACTACAATCAAGAAAATGTGTATGCATGCTTTTAATAAATTCATGTATTTGTAACTATGATTACATAACGTTTCATATTATATATTTAATAAAAATGAACATTAATTACGCATGCAAAATAAATTTGGAATAAACTATAACAAAAATTAAAAAAATTAAGTTATACTACTCTGTCCCAAAACAACTTGCACAGTTTAACCAAAATTGGTCAAATTAGTAACACTTTGACTTTCACTTTGTAAAAGATTTGATGATTCAAATAAAAATCTAAAAATTGTTATCTATAATATTTTTGATGGTGAGTTAATAACAAATTTTAATTTTTTTTATTAAGATCATCAATTGTTTATAAAGTCTTGGTCAAATTACACTTAAGTTGACCATTTTGGTCAAAATGGTGCAAGTTGTTTTGGGACGGAGGGAGTACATTTTTTTACTTAGAGTTGTTTTGAATCAGAATCTAAGAATTAAAAGATAAACTTGAATAAAAAAATAACCTCGAAACATGTAACAAAAAATTGTACTAGCACTCTTTAATACATGCACGGACATTCTTTAAACACATGCACTGATATTCTTTAAACACATGCATTTAATAACACATGAAGTGGCACTAACATAACACATTCACTTTCATTAACAAAACACATGCACGTGAAGGGAAAATATAGAAATATGCCCATGTACTTAGGTTAAGGATGTAGATATGCCCTTATACAAATTAGTTGTCATATTAGCCACCGTACTTAAGAAAAATGAGTGGATCTTTGGACACCGTCATCTTTCCATCCAAATCTTAACAGAACCGCTGACTAGTCATCCTAGTTGGCAAGTAAAACTGACTACGTGGAAAAACAATATTCCCAAGTGGAATTGATTGAGTATGACGAGCTCGAAACTACGTCGTTTTGATACATAAAGTCAATGTTCATTAAGTAGTTAACATATCTGTTAAATAAATGATGAAATAACATTTTCTTAGTCACTTCAGTTAGATAATCTGTTAAAAATCTCAAATCTTCTTAATCATCCTCATCCTCAACATCTCCAACATTAACACCACTGTCACCCACCATCATCCACTATCACCACTAAAATCAACCCCACAATCACCACCAAAATCAACACCACCACCAATAATTCCAACACAAAATTGAAAAAATTAACAGATTACATATATCACAAGCAACCAAAAATCTAAAAAAATAAAAAATAAAATTCAAAGTCTAAATCACAAAATCAACACCACCACCGATGAGTATGAGAGAGCCGTCGTGTCGGATTGGTTGATTTGAATGTTTGGTAGTTCTATAACCGACCCGGGATTTCAATTCTTAATCAAGTCGTTGTACAAAGTGGTTTTTGATTTTGGGTATTCTTGGATAGATTGAGTTAAATTTTCAAAACCCAAAATTAGAGAAGGTGCTCATTCGAATATGAAATGTGGCCGAAGGGATAGAGTTCGTCAGATTATGACGAGCCTGATCGGAATCTATGGAGTTCGCCGGGCGAGTGTTGGACCGGCCAAAAGGCCACGTGAGAAGCGACGGTGGCAGCGTGGGGTGGATAACGAGAAGTGGTGAAGAAACGACAGGTGCTGGGAAACGAGAAGGAGGGGGACGGCGTATAACAATATTAGGGTTTTAATATTTTCATTCTAACTTTCATTTTAACATATTATATTTTATGCCCCAAAATTTCCACATCAACAATTCTTTAATAAATTTTTGCAGGTGTGATTGTCAAAAACCCAAATAAGCTGATGAGTCAGCAGTTCTGTTAAGATTTAGACGGGAAAATGACGGTGTCTAAATATAGACTCATTTTTCTTCAGTACGGTGGCTAATATGACAATAACTTGTATAAGTGCATACCTGCATCCTTGGCCTAAGTACATGGGCATATTTTTATATTTTCCCTGCACGGGAACTCCTGTAACTCACACCTAGCAATACCACTTTAGTGTCAATTGTAGTGTTATTGACTGCTAGGGAAAAGTGCTTGTTGAGTCATAGTCTTAGTGTTTTCGAGAGTTAGAGATAGTGCTTTTGAGTGCCAGTAATTGTGCTTTTAAATGTCAGTGATAGTTATATTTTTTTTGAGTGCTCGTGTGCTAAGTTTCGGTATTTGCGATATTGACACCACACGTTTTAAATAAGTTTCACTTATTTATTGCAAGGCGTAAATACCAAAATCACAATTAAACCTCCAAACCCATATGCAACCATGGAGCCCTAATTTTGGGCAAATTGCAATTTAGTTACCTGAGTTTTACACAATGTTTCAATTGGTTCCTGAATCTGTTTTTCAGCAAATTGGTTACTCCAGTTTGTCATTTAGTTGCAATGTGGTATAAAAATGGATGGATCGTTTAAAAACTAACAAAAGTGGATGAAAAACCTAACGAGCTTCTTTCAAAATTGCAATGGTTAACCCTACAATTTAAATTTTCCCACTTCACCCCCTAACTCCTAACGAATGTTTAAAAACTAACATAATTTGCATGCATATGTCCAAAGATTAGCGTTTCAGTCATTTTCATTTTATTTATTACATCAAAATTATAAAAATTATGATATCTATCATAAAAATAATGATTTTATTTAACTTATGACAAATACATATCATTCATAAAAATACTAATTTTATTTAACTACAATTATAAAATATGATATCCAGAGCGGAACAGTGTTTTGGCCCGTCAAAAAACAAAGGAAACCACCAAAAATGGCGATCTCTCCACCCACGTTCCTTCTCCCCCTTCTCGCGACCACTGTTTTCTATCTGCTCCATCCAAGTGGGTTTGGTAGTGCTTGCCTTCATGATCTCTTTGTCATTTCTAATCAAAAAATTAATGGCTGGAGAAACGTTTTTGCACAAGAAATTGTGGCTTGTCGGCGCAATTTTTGTCAATTTACTGTTTTCGGACAATGCATAATATACTTAAGAAAATGCCCAATGTTTTTTTAGTGAGAGCGAGAAGATTTTTTTATTATTATTATTATTATTTTGCTCAAGTTTTTCTAAAACAAACAATTAGAATTTGTAGGTTTATTAATTAATGTCTTTAGATGTTACAAATTTTTTATTATGGGGTAAAAATGTGAATAAGTTGAGTTGGAGGGTGCACTTTGCAATTATAAAAGAAACTTGTTAGATTTTCCATCCATTTCATTAAAAAACTAACAATCCATCCATTTTTATACCACATTGCAACTAAATGACAAACTCGAGTAACCAATTTGCTGAAAAACGGATTCAGGAACCAATTGAAACATCGTGTAAAACTCAGGTAACTAAATTGCAATTTGCCCCCTAATTTTTGATCCCAGATCATATCTTCATACGGGCTAAAATATCATACTCCCTTTGTTCCAGAAAGTTAGTCCCTCTTTTTTCGATATTATTACTAATGAAATTTGAGCAATCGTTTGGGCTGCTTTTAATTATCCTAATGAAAATTAGAACTTGTTATTGATACACTATTATAAATACTATCAATACCACTTTTTAGATTCTCGTTAATTCAAAGTAGCATAATTTATTACTCAAAATTCATTATTGGTGGTAACAAAAAAAAAAGAGAGGACTAACTTTAGGAGATAGAGCGAGTATGTGCCGGCCACCGTCAACAACCCACCATCAAACCCTCTCTCACAAACACCACCCCCACTCACACAAATCCACACACTCACACAAAAGAAATTGAAACATGAGAATCAAAGATAGCGGTCAAAAACAGGCCGTGGGTTGGGGTGGAAAGCGGTCGGAGGCTTAAAGTGTGAAAATGCGTTTGGGGTGGGGTGAAACCGAAATGAGGGAAATGGGGATAGATCGTGACGTGTGTTGGGGTGAAATATCAACCAAGGAGGAGGCTAAGAATTTTGAAAGGGCAGATTGGTCTCTCCTTTAAATGACAATCAGACGGATGTTTATTTTCCTAAAAATTTAACCATGAGTAGTCTCTCTTTAAAAGAAAAAACTACTTCCTTCCGTCCCGAAAAGTTAGTCAATCTTTTTTTTGTTGTTACTACGACCTGGCAATTGAGTTGGGTCGGGTCGGGCCGGGTTCCTTCCGTCTCGAAAAGTTAGTCAATCTTTTTTTGTTGTTACTACGACCTGGCAATTGAGTTGGGTCGGGTCGAGCCGGGTTGAAACGGGTAACGGGTTGAAACGGATACAACCCGTCACCAGGGGCGGACTTTCCATATATGAAGGGGGTGCAAGTGCACCTGGTGAATTTGTTATGCTAAGAAGAAATAATGGATGTATTTATAATATATATTTATTGTGCACCCCCAAAATTCACACTTCTTGGCCAGCATAGTTGGTTAAGGTTGTCTCAACTCATTTTGAGACTCTTATGACGTGGGTTCGAATCCCGCAAAGCCTTCTTCAATTTCAGCATTTTTTTAAACCCCCTTTCATATGGCAATTAATTGAGAACAGTTTATTTTACATATACTATTTCGTCTCAAAATGTCAGTTCTCTTTTTTTCTGTCTCAAAATTAGTCTCGTTTATAAATTAAGATTAAATTATTGAATTTTCAAAACTTATAATGTATTTTTAAGATAATTGAAATGTCAAATGAGACTATCAATTGAGACGGAAAGAACATAATTCATTTGTCTGCAAGTTGCCAAACATATACTATAATGTTTTCTTAGTTAGCTAATTGGTTTTATTTTACATGTACTCCTTTTCGTCATAAAATAATAGTGTTATCCCCTAAAATTAATCTCATTTTAAAAATTAAATATTCAAATAAATTAATTTTTAAAATTTATAATGTAGCTTTAAAATGATTGAAATGACAAACCGCACTATCAATTTAAAACGGTGGAGTATAATTTTAGTTTAAAATTATGTATTGTATGTAATTGTGTTACGAAAAAATTTAGTTTGAAATTATGTAGTGCAAATTGTGCACAAGGTGTTTAGAGATCCTAGGTCCGCCACTGCCCGTCACAACCTGTTTAACATACGGGTTACAACGAGCCAAGTTGAGGCAGGTCAACCCGTTATATCTGTTTTGTTTTTGTTGTTGTTGTGCGTGTGTGCGCGCGCAGTATGTTGTTGTCAGGAAACACTGTGGTAGGTCTATTCGAGGGAAGCAAACACTGTTTTAGGCTAAGCCTAACATACAGTACTATCTAAAGAGAATTAAAAAAACTGCAATGTTAAAAAAATGATTTAATAACTTTAAAAATGATTTAATTATTATGTTAACACTCTTTTTTAAGATTACCAAAATCCCTGGTTTCAAAAAAAAAAAAAAAAAAAGATTACCAAAATCCCTACTTCATTTAGTTTACATAACACGACAGAGTATTTTGATATGAAAATAAAATACGGATGCTAGCTTCCATTTTCTCAATGTCCCAAATTCATAGTCTATTTTTAAAATAGTACTCTCTCAGTTCCAAAATATATTTATTAATTTTTATTTGATCGTTTTATATTTATATTTATGGTACTTACCTAAAATATTTAATTTTCTCTCTTATTCCCACTCATAACAACTATTCACTATCTATTTTTCTCTATCTTTCCCACTCACAACACCTATTTTTCTTATAAAAAATGCGCATTCAATTTTAGTAACCACAAGTTTGGGACGGAGATAGTATAAGTCTTGAAATTTATTAATTTTAAATTCCTATATTTTAAAATAAATCTAAGTTTTGAAGATAGAAAAATAAAAAAAAAGACTATTATTTTAAAATATTACATACAACTAGACATGCCCGGTTCATGAATTCGGCGGTTTGCCGGTTCATGAACCGGCGGTTCACCGATTTATATAATTGATAAACCGCCATGAACCGTATACATCCGGTTGACGGTTCCGGTTCATGAACCGGCGGTTGATCCGGCGTTTCACGGTTCATCCGGTTTGCTATTTATTTTTATTTTTTTTGCAGGCTGGGCTGCTCGCTGCTGGGCTGGGCGGCTGGGCCTGGGCACCGAACTGGGCTTGGGCGGTTGGACCTGCTCCTCACTGCTGTGTGACTTGTGAGCCCATTTAAAGAAAAGTTCCTTTTTTTACCCTTTATTTATTGTTCAAAATTCATTCGAAAAAACAAGGTGAAAAAAGGACTAACTTTTTGGGCCAGGCGGAGTATTACAGGGGGTAAACAAGAAATTCAGAAACCTGAGGTGGGTAGGTAAGGGGGTGTTATGTTGAGATACTGACGAGATCTTTGTGATCTCGGCATATCTCTTTTCCTTTTTGTATGTATCCTTAATTAGTTAGTTACCTATTTGATAAAAGTGTAAATAGGTAGGATATATTTGCTTAGCTATTTTGTTGGGATTAGACTTAGTCTCCAAGAAAGAGTCTTTGTATATATGATGGTTGTATGTACTCGCACATTGAAGAGAAGGAAATAAACTGACTTTATTTTCCCATATTATTTCTCTCGGTTTCAACTTGGCACCAGAGCCCGGTTTTATCAATGGCCGGCGGCGATGAACAATCCAGTGACGAGAACTCCGGCAAAGGAAAGGCGATTAAGGAAGAGAAGAGATCTCCATATTTTCTTTCTTCTAGTGATAATCCAGGAATGATTATCACACATGTTCAGGTAAGAGGAGAGAATTATGAAGAATGGGCACGAGTTTTCAAAGGATCGCTTCGAGCGAAGACGAAAACTGGATTCATTGATGGCAAAATCCCATGTCCTGACGATGCTAATGAAGCGGACCAATGGTGGACGGTGAATTCCATGATTGTCTCATGGATTTTTAATACGATTGAGCCGACTCTTCGCTCCACTATCACATATGTGGATGAAGCGAAGGTTTTGTGGGATGATTTGAAGGAACGATTTTCAATGGGGAATGGACCGAAGACCCAACAGTTGAAGGCGGACATAGCAAACTGCAGACAAGAAAAGAATGAAAGCGTGGCTTCTTATTATGGGCGGATAAAGAAACTGTGGGATGCCCTCAATGAATTTGAGACATTGCCGACCTGTTCCTGTTTGGGTTGTAAGTGCAATATTGGGGCTGTTTTGGTGAAAAGACATGAGGAGGAGCGTGTGCATCAATTCATTATGGGGTAAGAAACTCTAAAATTTGAGAATGTGAAGACCTATATTGTCAACACGGAGCCACTGCCTTCTGTGAATAAGGCATATTCTAATGCTATAAGGGAAGAACATGTTCTGGGAGGCGGACATGGAGAATTCCCGAATCCAACCAGTTTTGCTGTTCGTACAGTTGACAAGCCAGTTGGTAGACCAGTTGTGAGCACAGATGGCTCGTCAGGTGGCTTGACAGAAAAGAAGGATATGAGCAATGTCACTTGCTCTCACTGCAAGAAGAAGGGACACAGTACAGATTCGTGCTTCAAGCTGATAGGATATCCAGAGTGGTGGGCAGACCAGCGTGGAAAGCCACCAAAAGGAAGAGGCGGAAGCCAATCCTTTTCGGGAGGAAAATAACAAGAGAAGCTGAGCACGAGATCCAATAATGCAGAGGTCGGTATTAAAGGGACAGGGGTTCCACATCAGGCTAGAGCGCTGGGATTCACAACAGATCAATGGAACAACTTCAAGAATTTTATGCAGACACAGGTGCCGACAACTGTCAGCATAACTGGCAAGGCAACTGGTAAGATGAATGATAAACGTTGGCTTGTCGATATTAGAGCCAACCGACACATAACAGGGGACATCTCTTTGCTCAGTGATGTTCATGATATCAAGGCGAATCACATTGGTTTTCCTAATGGGAGATACATGAAAGCCACGAAAGAAGGCAACGTTGAGATTGCAACGAATCTTATTTTAAAAATTGTTCTATATGCCCCAACTTTTAACTGCAATCTCTTATCTGTCTCTCAATTGCTTTGAGATTTTAATTATTTGGTGCATTTTTCTGACAAACAATGTGTTGTACAGGGCCGGGTCTTGAAGATTTTGATTGGAGCAGGTGAACTAGACGGGGGGTTGTACTACTTGAGGAGGTCACCGAAAACGTAATTGTGCAACATTAGAGAATCCAGTAGTTTTCAGTTGTGGCATCAGCGACTCGGTCATCCGTCAAGAAAAATAGTGGATTTGTTACCTTTTATCAATCGTAGTAGTATTAATAAAGACGTTTGCGATATTTGTTGCAAGGCTAAGCAAAGTAGGGACAAGTTTTTACTTAGTGACAGTAATTCTAATGAAATTTTTGAATTAATCAATTGTGATATCTGGGGTGATTATCGGAAACCTGCTTTGTGTGGTGCTGTTTATTTTTTAACCATTGTGGATGATTGTTCCTATGCGGTGTGGGTTTATTTGGTCAAGTCCAAGGGTGATGTTTCCCAAATTTTTAAAAAAAAATCTTGCCATGGTAGAGCAGCAATTTAATAAACGGGTTAAGAAAATTCGGAGTGATAATGGGACGGAATTTACTTGTTTGGAAAAATATTTTCTTGAACATGGAATTGAACATCACAATACTTGTGTTCGTACGTCCCAACAAAATGGAAGGGTAGAAAGAAAGCATAGACATATTTTAAATGTGTCTCGTGCTTTAATGTTTCAAGCTAAATTACCGGTCAAGTTTTGGGGGGAGTGTGTGTTGGCGGCTGGACATTTGATTAATCGAACCCCCTCAAAATTATTAAACGGGAAAACTCCTTATGAAATAATTTTTGGGAAGCCTCCATCTTACTCACACATTCGGGTGTTGGGGTCCTTATGCTATGTACATTATTCTCGGTGTGATAATGATGAGTTTGCAAGTCGAAGTAGGCGATGTGTGTTCTTGGGGTATCCTCTTGGCAATAAAGGATGGTATGTGTATGATCTTGATGAAAATAAGTTGCTCGTTTCTCGGGATGTTATTTTTGTGGAAAATGATTTCCCTTTTGCTCACGGTCAGGCTGACCAAGATGGAGCATACACGGATTCTGATATTTTTCTTTGTCCTTCCAATGATATCGAGGATTGTGAAGAAGATGTCCATGTGACTGGGGAGTTGACTACACAACCCACTGCACAGGTGACCGAATAGGTGGCAAAGCAGATACCTACTGCTGATGACCAGGTGACTGACCAGTTGACAGAACAGTTGACAGAACAGGTTCCAGCATAGATGGCTGAACAGGTTGAACAGCCTGCCGAATTGATTGAGCCAGAAATTTTGGGACGTGGTCAGAGAGTTAAGATTCCTTCTACCAGATATCCAGCTTCTGAATTTGAGTTGGGATAATCACAGGCGCATACCACTCAAGCTACACCCCCGTCCCGTCCATCTCCTCAATCCAAATCTTCAGCTACTCGTTATCCTTTATCATATTTTGTCAATTGCACTAAATTCTCGTCTGCACATCGTTGTTTTTTGGCTACTATTGACTCAGGTGTTGAGCCAAAACATTTTAGTGAGGCGGTTAAACTTCCTCAATGGCGCGAGGCTATGTCTAAAGAGCTTGATGCTCTTGATCAGAATGGAACATGGGATTTGGCGGATGCTCCTCCTGATAAAAAGGTGATTGGTAATAAATGAGTCTATAAAATAAAGTACAATGCTGATGGGACAATTGAGCGTTGTAAAGCTCAGTTAGTGATCTTGGGGAATAGACAAGTTGAAGGTGTTGACTTCAAGGAAACATTTGCACCCACCGTCAAAATGGTTACGGTGCGAGTCTTTCTTAGCATTGCTGCGGTTAAGGGATGTGAACTTCATCAAATGGACGTTCACAATGCCTTTCTACACGGTGATTTTAGTGAAGATGTGTATATGAAGGTGCCCTTGGGACATCCGGATTTGACGTCTGGGAAGGTTTGTAAACTCAAAAAATCATTATATGGTATTCGGCAAGCTCCTCGTTGTTGGTTTGCTAAACTCTCTATGGCATTGAAAGGGTATGGATTTGTTCAATCATGTTCCGACTATTCTTTGTTCTCTTTAAAGACTTCCGCTACTGAGATACATGTTATTGTCTATGTTGATGACTTGGTTATTGGTGGGAATGATTCGGTTGCAATTAGTCGCTTCAAGAGCTATCTTAGTAATTGCTTTCACATGAAGGACCTCGGGCGTCTTAAGTATTTTTTTGGGGCTTGAAGTGGCGAAACATCCGGATGGTATTTTTCTTTCTCAGTGCAAGTATGCGCTTGATATACTTTCTGAGGTTGGTCTTCTTGGAGCACGTCCAGCCATTACTCTTATTGAACAAAATCATCGTTTAGCCCTGACTGAGATGATTTACGTGATCCCGAGGCGTATAGGCGACTTGTTGGGCGTCTTATTTATCTCACTATTACTCGTCCGGAACTCTCTTATAGTGTGCATACACTTGCCCAATTCATGACCCGACCGAAAATGGCTCATTGGGCGGCAGCTTTATGTGTTGTTCGGTATCTCAAAAATCGTACATGCCAAGGCATTTTGTTATGATCCGACTCTGTTTTACATCTTCGGCCTTACTGCGACTCTGATTAGGCGAGTTGTCCTCTTACCCGGCGATCACTTACAGCTTATTTTTTTTTCTTGGGTCACTCTTTGATTTCTTGGAAAACTAAGAAGCAGACTACCATTTCGCGATCATCGGCCGAAGCAGAATATCGTTCTATGGCAAGTGCCACGTGTGAACTGAAATGGCTTCGTAGTTTACTTGATTCTTTTGGGATAGCACATTCGACTCCTATGACTCTTCTAAGTGACAGTCAATCTGCGTTGCATATGGCTCAAAATCCTGTCCATCATGAACGAACCAAACATATTGAAGTTGATTGTCATCTTGTTCGCGATGCTGTTCAGTCAAGTGTCATCACAACTGCCTATGTTCATACGACTTCACAGCTGGCTGATCTTCTTACTAAGGCATTGGGCGGTCGACAATTTCTACATCTTCTAGGCAATCCAACTTGAGGGGGTGTTGAGATACTGACGAGATCTTTGAGATCTCGGCATATCTCTTTTCCTTTTTGTATGTATCCTTAATTAGTTAGTTACATATTTGATAAAGGTGTAAATAGGGTATTACTATATACAAGGCATATAGTTTACAAGGCAAATGGAAATTACCAAAATACCCTCGTATATATACTTAAAAAAACTTCCCCTCCCTCCCCCATTTCAAACACAACACAGCGTCTTTTCTCTCTCTCTCTCAACAACGGCGGACAAAACCCTTTCTCTCTCTCAACGAAAATCCGCCGACCACCACAACACCACCACCATACACAACCGGGAAATGAAGACAAACCTCCCTATCACCGTTGGAAAGTCCGGAGCCGCCTCTTCTACCGCCGCTCCAAAAGTAATCCTAATTTCTAAACCTAAATTTCAATTTGAAAACCCAACTATAATTTCTAAACCTAAATTATATAACTCTTAAATGTTGTGTACACCTATCCAAAATGGTTCTAATTGTGATTTGGTAACACAAATTGGGGGGTTTTTTTGTTTGAATTGGTTACGAATTTGTGGGTGTATAATCTGGACATGTCGGGGTGTGTTTCGTATGAACACACACGAGATGCTTGTCCACATTTCGTGTATTAGCACACGAAATGTAAACTGATGAATCAGCTTACATTTCGTGTGCCAATACACGAAATGTTGGTGAGCGTTTCGTGTTTAAGTACACGAGATACTTTCCACATTTCGTATATTAGAACACAAAATGTAAACCGATTCATTAGTTTACATTTCGTGTGCTAATACACGAAATGTGGACAAGCATCTCGTGTGCTTAAACACAAAATGCTAACCAACATTTCGTGTATTAGCACACGAAATGTATACTGATACTTAAAAAACTAGAAATGTTGCTTATTTATTGTCTCTTATTTAATTTTTTGTAGGGACGTAAACCTGCGACTGCCTCTAATAGAAAGAGGAAGGCCGAGGAGGCAGCTGCAGTTAGAGGAGATGCACGTACCAAAAAGAAGTACGACAAGAATGTCTTGATTGAGCAGGTTGTGGAAGATGAGACAGATAGTGAGGGTACAGATTCTAGTACGGGGTCGGAGGAGGATTCATCTTCTGGTACTCGTTCCCGAGGTGCATCTTTGCATGAGGCACAGGATTCTGGTGATGAGGAGGAGGAGGAGGAGGAGGAGGTGGAGGAGAGTTTATCTGTGAGGCATCGCAAGAGGCGGAAGGCACGGGCCAGAAAGGGGAAAGGGGCTAAGGATGAACAGTGGGAGCTTAAGAGTAATCCCGGTGGCGGCCCGGAGGTGGTTGAGTTATTGTACGGGTTTGGTCATCACCGAGCCCGTAAGATCTGGGAGAACGCCACTTGTGAGCCGGTGTTGAAGCGGCAAACCAGGCAGCAGATTCTAGATAAGTAAGTATATGATTTGTTTATTAAATAGTTTTATTATTTGTTATTAGTGTTTAAACCTCCTCTGTTCCAGAAAAACAGTCCCATTTTGACTTTTTGTTTAAAAAAAATAAAATTGGACTGTTTTTCTGAAACAGAGGGAGTATTAATTTTAATGTTTTGTTTGGAATCAACAGGTTCTCGCCTGCTTCTTTACCGGAGGATGATAGAGCTTGGTGGGCTTGTGTTGAGCGTACGGGCCTCCATTGCCTACATGATGCTACCATTCGCCGGCCTAGCATGGCGCTCCTAACGGCGTTTGTGGAACGGTGGTTTCCCGAGACCAATACCTTCCACATGCCGTGGGGGGAGATGACGATCACTATGCATGACTGATAGATGAGTTTTATACTCATTTATTGGGTATTTTTCTAGACTTATTCTTAGTGAAATCCTTGAGTTTTGGTTATTTAATATTTGTTTTAGTGTTTATTTAGAAAACAGGTAAAACGGGTAAAAATGGCATAATTTAGAAGAGTTATGGCGAAAATTGCAATTCCAGGGACTTAAGTGGAAATATCAGAAAGCTGAGGACTGTTAGGCTGAAGCTGAAGATTACAGGGACTGCTGTGCAGAATATGAAAACTGGAGGGAAAAATATGCAAATAACTGGAAGTTCAGGGACTGTTCTGTGAATTCTGAAAGTTGGAGGACCATTTTGGAAATTCGTAATATCTCAGGGAACATTGGGGAAATTCGGAGTCCAGCCTTGAAGAGCCCTAAAAATCAGTCCAAGCCTTGGAGAAAAAGAAATAGTTGACTTGTTTAGTTAGGATTTTATTCTAGTTTCCTAATTCTTTTGTTATTCTTTTTTATTTTGTATTTCCTTTTAGGTTTAGGTTAGTTTTTCCTATAAATACTAGCTTAGATTTATTGTTTTAGAGATCCATAATTCTACCCTTCCTCCATATTATTCTTGGGATTGGTTTTTTCTCTATGAAGAACTAATTTCACCATCTATGGATTGGAGGTAACTTGTATCAAATACTTATGCTTTAATTTAATTCTTAGTTCAATTATTTGTGGTTTGTCGCAAGTTTTAATTCTTCCATTCAATCTTAATTCTTGTTCATTAAAATATTCATCATGATTAATTCTTTAGTTTCAATTATATGTTAAGATATAAATTGAATTTAGAGTTACTGGGTATATATTACTGCACTAGCGTGGGTGATAATACGTTGACCATTGTTTTGATGATTAAATTCAATTGAGGACCTAGCGGAAGTCAAAAGGATTTAGGTTATATGTTCTTGAGTGCTTCATGAATTTCTTGCATATTGTATAGACCTAGCGGAAAGTATAATATAAAAGAAATAATAGGATTGCAATCCGGCGACCGGACCGTCCCAATTCTTACTTTAGTGAACGAAACCTTGTTTGGAGATTGATTCTTTATGATTTGTGACACCATAATAATTGACATCTTTAATCAAATAAGCATAAGTAGGAGATACTTGTGAATCATTTCCATAGATTTTTCCTCCATATTCATATCCATTTATTTATCTTTGTTTAATTAGTTTATTTGCTTTCTAGTTAATTAGATTAAATCACTAAAAAAAACCAAACTTTTATATGTTATTTTATTTTACTATTAGTTAAATTGCTATCTTCTACAAGTCGCTGTTGATTCGACACCCTGCTATTGCATACACTACTACGGTGATCTTGTGCACTTGCAAGGGTTATAGTTTGTTCATCAAGTTTTTGGCGCCGTTGCCGGGGACTTGTTTAGATAGATAGTAATTTAATTAGTAGTGTAAATATTTGTTTATAATTTTTTTATTTTTTTCTGTTTTTTTTTTAAATGTATGTTTATCCTTATATTGAGGTGGTTGATAATTTAGAGAAATCATGGCATGAGAAAATCATTGATGAAATTGAATTTGCCTTATATGGAGGTGAGGAGAGGAATAATGATGAGGCTCATAATTCTATTGATATATCCGATAAGCCCGATGAACATTGTTGTAGTGACATCACTCTTCACCCTCTTGGCAATTTAAATAAAAAACCTGCTATTGTGATCTCTTCCCCTTGTGATTATGGAAAAAGTGGCAGAGGCCCGCGAGTTAAATAGCCCAACGAAAAAAATGTCAAAATTCCCACATGATTCTTAATAAGTTGATAAAACGAAAATCATATATGGGGTATGATGTGATTTTCGTACTCGAGAAAAGGTAAAGTGGGATAAAGGGCGTAAACCAAAAATCAAGTTTGGGGACATTTAATTTTATACGCTTTTATTTATTTGTTTTATGCTTTGAGTTGTTCGTAAGAACCTCCTTGAGTTTGTGGGTTTATAGAGGAGTGTATATAGTTGTCACCCTCCAAAAATATTTTCTATTTTTAGTTTTTTATAGATTTCTAACATTTAAACATGTCTGTTAGTATTTCTGTTAAAATTCTGACGAAAGCAGGTCAACTTAACGGAAGATGAGACTGAACTGCAGAGATAAAATGGAGGCAGGGTTATTTGTAAAAAAAATGAGGGACAGAAATTATATGCGTGGCGCACATGAGTACGCATAAGGGACATCAGGTGAGATCAATGGGCTGAAAATTATGCAGGCACTTTGGGTGAGCGCATAAAGGCGCAAAAAAAAAAAAAAAAGGGGGGGGGGGGAATCAGAAAAGGAAGGGATATGTCTCATCCCCAAATTCACAAACCAAATCCCTAATCGCCACTTCGCCCAATGCACAACCCGTCAGCCTCTCTCCTCGTCTCCCTTCAATAACATCGCCGGCCCCTCTCCCTTGTCTCCATCTCCGGCACACACACTCCATGGCTACCGGCTCACTTCGATTCCGGCCAAGCAGCACTCGACAGAACCATCTCACACTCCGGCGTCATCCCAGATTCGTCTCTGCCTATTATGAAATACGGCTGCCCCTCTCCGTTCAACAACGCGGACGCCGACACTTCCTTCTTTGGGGTCACAAAAGCCTTAGCCGCAAACCAAGAACCCACACCCCAACTCCGGTCTCTCTCAGTTCGATCAACACCTCTCTAAATTCCGGCCACACCCTCTCTCTCTCTATCACCGAGCGTGCTTCTCCTCCAGTCATCTCCCTTGATACCGGCCAAAGTTTCCCCATAGCCGTACCACACACCACCGCCGCTCGTTCCCTTTTTCTCCGGTAATCCATAAGTTATGCTTGCAGCAACCAGGACCGTGAGTAAAAGATTATATGAGGTAAACATTAGTGGTGGCCATCTATTTCTGCTGCAATGGAGGTACAAATCTCTATCCCTTATCTCTATCATGTTAATTTGAAGTAGTTAGTGCAATGATCTATGCAATCTGAAATCTTTTGTTCTGCACCGAAATTGCTCTCATTCAAGTTGGGGTGGGGGTTAGAATTTTTATGTGCAAAGTTTGGCTTGTTGACTGGATTTAATGGTAGAGTTGTCTGTTCTTGATGAGTTGTTCGTATTGAGCAGGTGAGTGGCTTGGGTGATGTTGTTATTGCCATTTATACCATGTAGTGTGCACAATGAGGACATTGTGAATTTTAAGTTTGGGGGTGAGGTTATGATATGGATTCTATATGTGCTATAACATGTTACATGTTTTTCTTAGTTTCTTAGTTTAGTTAAAAAAAAAAAAAATATTTTTGTTTAAATGCGTTCTTATTTTTGGTTTGGTTCGAACTACGGTGACATGAGCCCTTTATTGTGGGTTCGCTCACTTTAGAGGGAACGTAGGCAGCTTCGGTGTGGTCAAAGTTTTGAAAATATTTTGGGTTTTTCTCCATAGTTTCTTGTGTCACTTAAAGCTGGCCGATTATTATGTGTTATGATCTATCTATTCTTGTCTTATTATGTATTAGATTAATTTTGGTTCTATGCTTAAGTATTATAGTTCGGTTGTGAATCTCTAAATTTAAGTGCACTATGCCGAGTCTCCCTGAGTTGATAATTTTGATTTACTTTATCGAGTTTATAGTGCACCGTTATCCTTTAGGTTAATGAGTTTGTGTGTAAATAAAGCCTCTTAAAACCTAAAATATGGGTACGATTTAGACACTTGCGGTGTATATATATATAGGTTGGCACCCCAAGTTAGAATTAATGAATGAAAAAAGGTGACTTGGGAAAAGTGGGAGCAATGGCAAAATAACAACAACAACAATAATAATAATAATAATAATAATAATAAATTAATGGTAAATGTGCAAAGTTGCTTTGGTGTTACCTCCAGACGTGTAGGTTAGCCGGTTAGGGGCTATTCTAGCTTAACCAGATTTCTGGGTATGCAGTAGCGTTATGGAGGGAGAGCTTTTCCGCCGTGATGGTCCGTTCCAAGCTCGAATCCGAAGTGAAGGCCAACTCCCTCCCCAAGAGTTCATCCTATGCTTGTGCTAAAAGCACTTGATATATGTGCGTAAATTGTCAATGATAAAAGTTTGGGGGTGCCTTTATTTGTTAAGAGTCAAGTGCTAAATAATATTCATATTTTACTTTTAAGAATGTTTTATATGATAGACAAAGTCAATAGAATAAGGGATGATGGTGTACTTGGCTTTATAAAATTAGATCATGTTTGAAAACATAGGGAGAGTTTGAATTCACACACACACAGAGATTCACCGCTTAATTATAATGCATATGCAAATTAGCAAAATTAATGGTAATGCATATTAACACTTGCATAGGTAGATCTATTCATATCTTGAGGCATGTTGTAAGACTGATGCATGTAATTGTGGTGAATACAAGAAGTGGGGGCCGTAGATAATTATTGATAGTGTTTAGTTAGAGTAGATAGTTTTTATTTATGTTTTCGTTTGATTTTGTTGTTTGCTCGAGGACTAGCAAAGTTTAAGTTTGGGGGTATTTGATAGATGAGTTTTATACTCATTTATTGGGTATTTTTCTAGACTTATTCTTAGTGAAATCCTTGAGTTTTGGTTATTTAATATTTGTTTTAGTGTTTATTTAGAAACAGGTAAAACGGGTAAAAATGGCATAATTTAGAAGAGTTATGGCGAAAATTGCAATTCCAGGGACTTAAGTGGAAATATCAGAAGCTGAGGACTGTTAGGCTGAAGCTGAAGATTACAGGGACTGCTGTGCAGAATATGAAAACTGGAGGGAAAAATATGCAAATAACTGGAAGTTCAGGGACTGTTCTGTGAATTCTGAAAGTTGGAGAAGGACCATTTTAGAAATTCGTAATATCTCAGGGACCATTGGGGAAATTCGGAGTCCAGCCTGAAGAGCCCTAAAAATCAGTCCAAGCCTTGGAGAAAAGAAATAGTTGACTTGTTTAGTTAGGATTTTATTCTAGTTTCCTAATTCTTTTGTTATTCTTTTTTATTTTGAATTTCCTTTAGGTTTAGGTTAGTTTTTCCTATAAATACTAGCTTAGATTTTGTTTTAGAGATCCATAATTCTACCCTTCCTCCATATTATTCTTGGGATTGGTTCTTTATCTATGAAGAACTAATTTCACCATCTATGGATTGGAGGTAACTTGTATCAAATACTTATGCTTTAATTTAATTCTTAGTTCAATTATTGTGGTTTGTCGCAAGTTTTAATTCTTCCATTCAATCTCAATTCTTGTTCATTAAAATATTCATCATGATTAATTCTTTAGTTTCAATTATATGTTAAGATATAATTGAATTTAGAGTTACTGGTATATATTACTGCACTAGCGTGGGTGATAATACGTTGACCATTGTTTTGATGATTAAATTCATTAAGGACCTAGCGGAAGTCAAAAGGATTTAGGTTTATATGTTCTTGAGTGCTTCATGAATTTCTTGCATATTGTATAGATCTAGCGGAAAGTATAATATAAAAGAAATAATAGGATTGCAATCCGGCGACCGGACCGTCCCAATTCTTACTTTAGTGAACGAAACCTTGTTTGGAGATTGATTCTTTTATGATTTGTGATACCATAATAATTGACATCTTTAATCAAATAAGCATAAGTAAGAGATACTTGTGAATCATTTCCATAGATTTTTCCTCCATATTCATATCTATTTATTTATCTTTGTTTAATTAGTTTATTTGCTTTCTAGTTAATTAGATTAAATCACTAAAAAAACCAAACTTTTATTTTATGTTATTTTATTTTACTATTAGTTAAATTGCTATCTTCTACAAGTCGCTGTGGATTCGACACCCTGCTATTGCATATACTACTAAGGTGATCTTGTGCACTTGCAAGGGTTATAATTTGTTCATCAATGACATTACTCATATCCTAGGTATATTCTTGTTTGTTGTATATTTTTTATCAATTTCATAAATTTTATCAATTTCATAAATTTCATAAATTTTATTAATTATTTCATTTTCAATTTATAGGTATCAGCTGTTCAGGTGGCCCTGTTACGAAGGTGGTTCCAGAGCCTAACGTAGCCGGTATCAGGGCACGCCTTAATGCCTGTCGGAAGAGCACGACGTACTCTTTAGATGGCCTCCGCCGTTGCTTTGAGACCCCTTCCGACATGACCAACGACGAGCGTGCTTCCACGTACATCATGTTCCTCCTGGGCTCCACGCTGTTCGTGGACAAGACCCAGGATAAGATGCCCTCAGACTACCTTTCATTGTGCGTGGATATTGATAGAGTGAGGGATCTCTCCTGGGGGACAGCTGCGTTGGTATACCTATACCGGGAGTTGGGAAGGCGTCTAGATATAGATGCAAGCAGATTAGTGGTTTTTTGAGTCTTTTAGAGGTAATATTTAACAATCATTTAATAATTACAACATGTATTGTTATAACATTGTTTACTTATTTATTTATTACATTTGCAGGCCTGGATATACGAGTACTTTCCAGTTTTCCAGAGAGATATTGACCCCTCATGGAGGGAAGGCCAGCCGAGAGCTCGTAGATGGGTACGTACTGATACGGCCGGAAGGAAAATGCCCCATCTATTGAAGTTCCGGTACACCCTGGATACGATGACGGTTGATAGGGTGAGTTAGTTATATTTAAAGTTTTACAAATTGTTATACTTGTTATTTCTGTTGACGTTGTCTAACAAATTCATTTTTAGGTTTGTTGGACTCCCTACGGTATCACCCCAGAGGCGCTTTTACCGGTCTCATACTTCCGTGGGGTTATACGCTTCCAAGATATCACCGAAGCGTATATGCCTGATCGTGTTACCCGGCAGTTTGGGATCCAGCAGAAAATCCCCAGAGACCCCTTGGCCACCGGCCGTGATTGTTCGTTGATGGCTGGTCAAAAGGGGTACAAGAAGTCGTATGGAGCGCGTGATGATATATGGGAGGATTGGTTAGAGGACGGCTTGGGGGTTTTCGATCCAGAGCGTCGATGGGGGCCGTCCGTGAGCGCACCTGATCCTGTTATTTCTCAGTATATGCAGTTGGTGTTGTAAGTGCAGTCACCTTGTAGTACATATGGAAAACAGTTAAGCATATCCGATGCTCGTGGGTTGAGAAGAAGAATATGTCACCGATCATGTCACTCTCATCGGCTTTCCTCATGAAGACGATATATTGCTTATCCTCGAGTAATTTTATGAATTGTTGAAGAGAGGATCTCCCTTGTCGTTCTTGTGACTTGCATTTTGTGAGGGCATTGTGGACGTGTTTCGGAGTACTCACGTTCTTCTCATCCTTCCTCTTTAACATTGTTAGAATGTTATTTGGACGCACCGAAGACTGACTTGCGCTACACACCTCCTCATATTCAGAACTTGTCAATTTACACAACGGATGACCTTCGGGATACGTTGGAAAGTCATGATTATGAGAACCATTCTTCACAACGTAACCCCATAACCCATCACCCCTTTCTTTGGCCTGGATTTCAAAATTACACACAATCTTCTTCGTACTAGTCAACCTCACATCCTTAGTTTTCCGGACATGTACTTGCCCAAAATGGCATACAATCTTCGCGTAGCCTAGGATCTTGCCACTTGTCTTCCTCGAATCTCCTATAGAAAGGGTTATATTTTGACGGGCCTCGATATCCCGTACGTGTTTAACAAGCTCATCCCTATTTGAAAATAATAGGGATGTATCGAATTGATCACTGACATCCGGTCCCTACAAATTGTATTACCATCAATTAGAAAATTACAAAATAAACAACAGGCTGAATGACATTTCGTGTAAGTTTATACGAGATAGTCTGGCACATTTCGTGTAAATATACACGACATAAACACACTTATCTCGTATGAGTGTATACGAGGTCAAACATCACATCTCGTGTAACAACACACGACACATAGCATACAACTCGTATAGTCGCACACGAAATAGAGTAATATCAGAATATAAAAATCCAATCTTGAAAAACATTTCGTTTCAACATTGAATTTTATTGTGATTTTGATCAAAAACCAAATATAACTTTAAAAACTTGATTCATTGCAGCTTGGATTTTGATTTTGATGTGGAGAATTTGGTGGCAAACCTTCTTCTTCAAAAATATATTCCACAAGATCAAGATCAATGTGATCATAAAGACTTGGAGAATGTTGTGGAGAATCCATAGTATGGTGTTTAGATGATTTGAGAATTAATGAAAATAATGGGTATAAATTTATGGGTGTTAAGACTTGGAGAATGGGGTATTGTGGAGTATATCAATGCTGCATGGGTGTACAGCAATGGTGTTTCTCTCTGTAGGGTTAAGTGGTCTGCGTGTTATCATGTTTTATGTAAGTGTCCAGGGTCTATCTCGTGTGTTTATACACGAGATACTATGAAACATGTCGTGTAAAGACACACGATATAGTCTTTTTTTCTGGTAATTATATCGTATGAACAATACACGAGATATAACGTTTAATTTCGTGTGTTATTCATACGAAATGTCTTCATACATGTCGTGTATGACCACACGACACACCTTATCATAAAAAAAAATTTATAAATAAATGTGGTAGGTTATATGATATTGTATGATGTTGGTTCAATCTTATATGTAATCATTGTTTGTTTTCCAACTTATTATAACAAGAAACATATAATCTTTTTTAACAAATATGATAATTTCAAATATATAATTTTGAGTAGTTGGTATTCCTCTAATGTACAACTTATCATTAACCTCGTTTGGTAAATCATCGAAACAACTTAACTCGTTATATAACATGTTTAATTAACTCATTATATATAATCTTGATTAGAAATATAACACCATAATTCATTAATTTAACATAGTATATGCACATCATAACATCGTTTGTTAGTTGATAAATAAAGTGGTATCACTTTAACCTAATGAATGTGATAGGTTATATATCATATTGTATTATGCATTATAACATGTTTAATTATCTCTTTAAATATAATCTTGATTATAAACATAACACCACAATCATTTGTTACGTGATTATAAATAAAGTGGTATCACTTAAATGTGACAGGTTATATGATATTGTATGATCTAATATGACGTTTGTTACTTGTCATGTCTAAGTGTATAAATTTTGCTCAATTAACAACACAATTCAATAATCTAACATAGCATATGCGTATCATTAACATCATGTTGCAAATCATCGAAGAACATCTTCATTTGGACATGTCGTGTGAATATACACGAGCATAGGGCAATATATCGTATGACTTAATACGACATGTGTGACACAACATGTCTTATAAACTATACACAACCTGTTCATATTCATGTCGTGTATGGTTGTACGTACGACATATTATAGTATAACTCGTATAAATGAACACGGCTGAACATTTTATACAATTGGTATATCTCGTGTGTTTGTGCACGACACAAAGCCTTCAAGTCGTCCTTTTGCACACGACACGCGAAGGGTAGTTTTGCCATTATTAGTGCCTTGTATGTAATATGCCTTGTATATAGAATTTACCGTGTAAATAGGTAGGATATATTTGCTTAGCTATTTTGTAGGGATTAGATTTAGTCTTCAAAAAATAGTCTTTGTATATATGATGATTGTATGTACTCGGCACATTAAAGAAAAGGAAATAAACTGACTTTATTTTCCCATATTATTTCTCTCGGTTTCAACTTGTTACTATTGCTAAAAGTTTTAGGCATAATTCCACAAGGCCCCTTCTCCCAGATCATTATTCCATAAAAGTCCACCTGAGATCCAAAAGTCCACCTCCACCATTGTCCAAATCAAAATTCCATAAAAGCCCAAAAACCCATCACACACTACTCAGGTCAGGCTGCCCCCAAGCCCAATGCCCAGGCCCGATGTCCCGACCGGCCCACCCGCCCCGGATCCAGAACTCAATGCCAGCCACCCCTTTTAATTAAAAGCAAAAATGTTGTTCCCAAGTTTCGAACCTAGGTCTTTTACAATAACAACCATGTCTTTACCACTAAGCCAATGCATTGCTTGTTTCAAATTTTGCAATATTTATTATTACTAACTGAAATCTGGACGAAACTAAATTACAAAACTTGAGATTTTACAATTAATTAATGAAAAACTTGAATATTCACAAAAACACAATTTTTTAAATATATGTTAGAATATTAAAAACATGATTTAAGAATATAAAATATCTAAAGATTTTTATTAAAAAAATATGAAAGACCTAAAAATAAATTAAATTATATTTGCGAAAATACATTATTTCATAATATTTTATAAGTTTTTAATTATCACCCTTCTGTTAAGGCATTTATTTACATAAATGACACCAACTAAGTCTATTATATACTGAAAATATGAGAATTGTAAGAAAATAAACTAAATAACTCTTATACCTTAAATATAAGAGTAATTCTAGTCTTATATTTTAGGTATATAATTTCTTTAAAAAATGAGGATTTAATGTGATAAAATTACTCTCATATCTAAAGTATAAGAGAAGAACTAGTCTTATACTTTCGGTATAAGAGTTAATATTAAAAATATATTAGAACAACTTGATTAATGTTTCACAACATTTAATAATAGAAGTATCATTCTTGCCAAAATAAATGTCAGCAATTAAAACTTTCCAATCAATTAATGAAATTCTTGATTATTCACAAAAACATTAAATTTGTAAAATAAATATCAGTTTACATTAAAAAACATGATTAATTAGGTCTTATAATTTGTATCAAAGTCTTGTAAATTCTTATTAAACATGTACATTGTCTCATATCAGACTCATGAGAGCCATTTACAAAGGTCTCATATCCGACTCATGAGTCTCTTAAATGTCTCATAAGTGATTTTTTAAGTCTTATAATTTGTATCAAAGTCTTGTAAATTCTTATGAGACATGTAAATTGTCTCATACCAGACTCATAAGTCTATTTACAAAGGTCTCATACCAGACCCATGAGTCTCTCAAAGGTCTCATAAGTGCATTTTTTAGGTCTTATAATTTCTATCAAAGTCTTGTAAATTCTTATGAGACATGTAAAAAAGTCTCATATAAGACTTATGAGGGTCTATTTACAAGGTCTCATAGCAGACTCATGAATCTCTCAAAGGTCTCATAAGTGTATTTTTTAGGTCTTATAATTTGTATCAAAGTCTTTGTAAATTCTTATGAGACATGTAAAAATGTCTCATATAAGACTTATGATGGTCTATTTACAAGGTCTCATAACAGACTCATGAGTCTCTCAAAAGGTCTTATAAGTGCAAATAATGACAATTTGGTAATAAGGACTTAAATAGTGTCATTTTATATAAATAGTTTACTGGAGGGTGCTAGTAAAAAAAATTAAAATTAAAATTCGATATTGCACAAAATTATAATTTAATTTATCTTTGGGTCTTTTATATTTTTTTTCTAATAAAATATTTAAATACTTTATATATATTTTTTTAAATCTTGTTTTTCGTTTTTTTTAACAAAAAGTTGATGTTTTGGGAATAATCAAAAAATTTATAAATTGATTTAGAATCTTGTTTTTTCTTCACTTAGTTTCATTTAGGCGCAATAGTAATAGAATATATTGCAAATTTTGTATCAAACAGTAGGCTGGTGTAGTGGTTAAGTTGTTAGTTTTCACAATAAGTCATGTGTTCAATTCCCATACCCAACATTTTAATTTTGCATCCAAACAGTGAGCTGGGCTGGGCATGGGCGGGCGGGCATGGGCGGGCTGGGTATGGGCGGGCTGGGCTGGGCAGGGCATGGGCAAGGCTGGGGCGGGTTGTGGGCTGTGGTGGGTTTAAATGGGATTTTGATCTGACCTTGAGTTTTTATGGCATTTGGATCTCACCCATGGGGCCTAGAGTCCAAAGCCCAAAGTTTTATCGAAACAGACTTCATTCGCGTCAATTCCAACACTACTCTCACACCTCACTTTCGCACACAGCTCCACCTCCTCCAGTCCTCATCTCTCTCTCGTAAAGAAAGTCCACCAAGAACAGGAATCATGTAATTCAGTCATTCTTCTTTCGGATTTCAAATTAACCTGTTGTTGAAGTCCTCCGATTAGGTAAAATTTTCTCCAAATCAGTTATCCTTTGAATTTGATCTGTTTGATTACTTTTGTTTATATTTCAAATCGATTTCTGATTTAGTTCAGTTACTAAGCTAAGCTTTCTGCAGTAATGTCGATTGTTAGGGTATTTTATGATTGATCGTATATATTTTGATTGTTTCGCTTCAAAGAAGTCGGATTGTTTTGGTTTTTGATTGTCTAGGGTCTTTTGTGTTTGGGTGTGTGTGTGGATGTGATCTTGTATTTATCTTATTTTTCTCGTTTAGTTGATTAATTGAAATGGAAAGTCACATATGTTCGCTGCGATATGCTCGTGTTTCTGTCTATAAATGGTGATGAATTATCGAAATAATCTCGTGTACTTTTACTGAAGCTTTGTAGCTCAAGTGACTTCACTTTGATTGCAATTTGCAAACTTGTGATTTGAACAAGTGAAGGCTACATCTATGCATTTTTTAATGTTTTTTTGCTTAGGTACGGTTAGAAATTCCTTGTTTGAAAACATTAGTATAGGGAGCAAAGATGGACCTATATTGAATTATTGTAATGCAACCACGACCTAACTTTGTTATAACACTCTACTTTCGTATTAATCCATGATCAGTCTGGATTGGAATCAACGTGCTGAAGTAGGAAATTCATATTTAGGATTGTAACAAACTAATTCATTGTGAAAAAATAAATTGGAGGATGAAACTGTTTTGGGGGAACAGATGCATTGATACATCACTGGGAACTGGCTCTATGAGCACCTTTCAGACCCTAGCCCTTTCAACTGAGCTAAAGCATGCTATGAGTTATACTGATGTTCATAAACCAATTGACAAAGACTAAATTACATGGATATGTAAAGTACTAGATTAATCGACAATTGAAACATAGCATCCGAAGGCTGCTTGAGAAGCTAACTTCTAGCAGTTAGAAATGCGCACTTTCACTCAATCATCATTGATCGGATGGTACCGTAAATTGTTGTTCCATCGCTTATTGTCTCAAAATGGAGGAATGGGTTTCTTAGAGAATGGTTCAGGCAAGAAATTTCCAGTAATATGTAAATGGGGAATGTGGTCGGGATTGGCAGACATGTAAACAAAAACTTGGTTATCATCACGTATGGTGAAGTCTTCCCATGCTGATTCACTTGCCCGATCTTAGACTTTTAAACTTCTAAAGATGCATACTATGTTAATTTCATCAACTATTTTCCTCTTTTGTGAATAAAGAATATTTTTTTCCTTAAGTGGTCTATTTTAAATGACTATATTTGAAGTTTACCCTCGCTACATTCGATGTTGAAGGACGGCTTCAGTGAAGATGGAGTCCTGAAAAAAGATTACAAGAAGAATTTTCTCAAAAGTTCCACTTTCAAACAGGGATTACTCATTGCAAGAGAAAGTGCGTACCAAGATGATTGTAATTATTGCAAGCAATATTGAAGCACGCTCCACCTCATGCATGTAGTGTGCTGCAATTTTCTAGTTGTCCGCTTGATTAATTTTACTTCAAAGATTTTATCGCTCAAATGCAAATTAATTAAGAATCAGTATATAAAAATTCATTGAAATTTAATTGGTAATTTATTGGTATCTATCAAAGTTTCTTGAACATACGCAAGTTTGTTACTATCTGTACTCAGTTTATAGTCATGTCCTCCATTTTAATGTAAAGAATCTAGATGCAGATAAAGTTCTTAATTAGATGCCATTTCAAGCATTTGTAGTAATATTGCAATCTTGTGTGCTAAATGGCTGTTCTCTGTATCTTATATTCTAGGCAAAAGTGCACCGAAAATCCCAAAACTATGGCCGAATTGCCTCTAAAATATCAAACAAAAAGATGCTCGTAAAATCTTTTAAGTTATTGTTATTTGATTTACGTCCCTGTTCCTAATGGGCGTCAGATGTTATGTTGAGCACGTAAGCAATCACATGCAATACAATGCAATCCATCCCTTCACCTAACTCATGCCTTTTACTTAACCACTATTATCCTAATTTGAATATTAGATGCCATTTCAAGCATTAGTGTTTTTTTTGGGGTAGAGCTTTTCTTTGAGTAACTTAAGATTATTTGGAGAGATGCTTTTTCTAGAATATCTTTATATTTTTAATATATGTACCAATGTTAGTGAAGCTGTGTCTATATTCCTGAAGAACCATGAATATCAGTCTATTGCTATATAATATATTCGCACCTCACGATTAGATGGTAAATAAGATATGAATCAGTTGGTAACTACTGATCGAGCATTTTATTTGTATCCATATGGACGAAAATCTAGAGACTTCTACAGGTTTTATGCTTTAGTAAATATTCATCTTGTTTTCTGAACGAGAAGGTGTTGATGTAATGTCAGAGAAGAAGACTTCGTGATTGCATGTTTCATGCTTAATGAAAAAACATTTTAAGTAGATTTGATTTTTCGTTTTAGTTTAGCCCTGATACTGAAATTGTTTTAGACCTTTTCTTTCAATTCCATGGCAATAACTATGTGATCTTTGTCATGCATATCAGTCTTTCTCACATTTTCTTTGTAAATCATCATCTTTTCAAAAATGAGTGTAGAGCAGGAAAATCCACGTTCTAATTTCCTTCTCAGATAATCTCCTATGTATTTCTTTTCCATATTCTATGGTTGAGGTGAAGTACAAGTCTAAAGGCGCTTAACCTTTCACTTATATTTTCCATTGTGTAGTTTGAACATCACGTATATGATAGTTAATATTGCATTTAATGACTTCCATACTTCTGTGTACCAGGAAAATACTAAAAATGGAGGATTCGACTGCAATGACGATTGACTTTCTTCGGGCCCGTCTTTTGGCTGAAAGATCAGTCTCAAGAACAGCGAGGCAAAGAGCTGATGAACTGGCGCAAAGGGTTAGTGCTTTAATATGATTAGAACCATACCCACACCACACACACACTCCCAAAATGATACTCCCTCCGTCCCTGAATGATGTTACTACGACTGAATTTTGAGCAATAATTTTAGGTTGATTTAGTTATCCTTTTGAAAATCTAAAACTTGTTATTGATATACCATTAAAAATACTATCAATAACATTTATTTTGGATTTTCATTAGGATAATGAAATTAACCTAAAATTATTTCTCAAAGTTCATTCATAGTAACACAAAAAAAGTGGGAACATCATTCCAGGACAGAGGGTGTATTCCCCATTTCCCACTGGAAATTTCCACCCCTTAAGAAATCATGTTGAATGGATTGTTGCAAATTATTTGTTGGTAATGCTATGAGTTGTTTGGAATTCAATAATAACCAGGTAATGGAACTGGAGGAGCAGCTTAAGATCGTGTCACTTCAAAGAAAAAAGCTGAGAAGGCAACAGCTGATGTTCTTGCAATTTTGGGGAATCATGGGAGAAGCGATGTTTCTGAAACATTTGACTCGAGTTCTGACCATGAAACGGAGGTTGTTACTAGCTCAGTCAAGGGGGAGGAACCTGAAACATTTTCGGGTTCCGAGCATGAATCGTCTACTCAATTAGGTCGGAGCCTATCTTGGAAAAGTAGTAGTGATAGACATTCTCTTGAGAAGAAGTATCTGGATTCTTCCAGGCGAAGGCGTAGTAGTTTTGCATCAAGTGGTTCGTCTTCACCGAAACATGTTGGTAAATCATGTCGACAAATAAGACGTAGGGAACATAGGTCAGTTTCTCTACATTTTACTTATGCATGCAATTTAGATACTATTTCTTGATTTTTCTAAGTAATTTAGTTGATGGAGGACCCCTGCTCAGGATTTTGTTTGTTCAACATAAATTCCATTATGATGAACAAATTTTAATCAGAGGGAATGTGATAGTTCATATTTGGGTTTATCTCCAAAAACATCTCATATATGCATCTAGTTTTTCATTCTGGAAGTGCATGCGTGATATGGCAAAGAAAAAATAACCAAAATATAAAAGGACAGGAAAAAGATGAAAGCAAAGGAAAGAGATTTTGCACGTTTAGATGTTTTTTTTTTGAACTCTTTACAATATACTCCCTCCATCCAAAAACAACTTGCACCATTTTTCTCCGACACGGAAATTAAAGAGAGAGTACTCCCTCCGTCTCATTTTAAACTTCAAAGTCAGTGCAAAAATTGTCAACTTCATCGCACTTTGACCAAGAATTTACAGAAAAATTGATTATTCTAATGAAAAACTAAATATTATTTATGAGAGTGTTATTAATGGTGAATCATAAACAATTTTCAGAAATTCAGTTGAATAATTAACTTTTTTGTATGTTTTTAGTCAAACCACAATTAAGTTGACAATTTTTGCTTTGACAAGGAAGTTTAAAATGGAACAGTGGAAGTATATATATTCAAAAGTATTGTGAGTGGGAAAGCGGTTGTGAGTATGATGATTTGAGAGTGGGACCCATACACTAAGTGTGTGAGTATGACATGTGAGGTAGGGCGAATAAAGAAATAATAAAAGTTGAACATTTTAGAAAAGAGAAATTTTTGGGGGAAACTAGTTTCTCCATAAGTTATAAAAAGTCCTGTTTTTATAGGGGTTAAAGTTTAGGGTTTAGAGTTTAAGGTTTAGGGTTTAGGCCTTTTAGGGTTTAAGAAGGGTTAAAAAACAGGACTTTTTATAACTTATGGAGGAACTAGTTTCCCCCAAAACCAACTCTTAAGCAAAATGAGAGAATTGTAGAATGAGAAAATGGTGGGATCAATGAATAAGAAAGTTAAAAACAACTAGACACTGTACAGCAGCTTGACTGCAGAAGATCTTTGCCTCTCTAGTTTTTGTTTGCTCATAGCATTTCTATTCTGTTGAGATTCAATGCGTGTGTTATGTTGGGTGAATCACAGCAAGCGCTTCTAATTCTGTCTGAGTTACTAGTTGTCTCCCTGGTAATCTGACTGGATACCAAAATTCTCTGTTTCCTGGCTGGAAAACAACTAGACACTGTTAACCAGCTTGACTGCCGAAGATATCTGCCTCTCTTCAAAATCTCTCTCTCTCTCTCTATCTCTCTCCTTTGCAACCTTATGGGCTAGCATTGCTTCCACGAAAGAACATATTTCTTTCGCAGCTCTTTCCCTTCACTTTATACCTACCCTATTACCAAGCTCATGAAAATACACATGGACATACATTAAATGCACATATTGCAGCAACTTTATTTATTATTTTGGTTATTAGTATTATTTTTATTTTTATTTTTTGGAAACAGCCTCTCTGTGCTTTAATACAGGGGCAAGGCTGCGTACATCCGACCCCCCCTTACCCCACCATAGGTGGGAGCCTTTGCGGCACTGGGGTAATGTTGTTGTTGTTGTTGTTGGAGAGAGGGGGGGGGGGGTGTTCCAGCACCAAAACTGTTGGGAACTGGTTGCAAATCTGGAGTGCATATGATGTTTTGTTATCCATTTTCAAGGTGTAACCTTTTATATTTTGTTGATGTCTCTACTATTGGACTTAATTAAAATCAAGATACTCCCTCCGGCCTCTATTATTAGTTAAAAAAAAAACAAACAAACCACACAGATTAAGAAAGTAGTTGAAGTTATTTAAATGTTTTGATTTTACAACAAAAACATGTTGAAATTACTAATATATCCTCGTATTAAATGTGCACTTTTCTTTGAAAATGAGTAATTAGTAGGGATAGTTTTGGTAAAAGAGAATTACATATAGTTGCATTCAATGACTTACTTTGAAATTGATTAAACTTGCTTATATTTAAGGCCAATTTTATTTTATTTTTTGTCTTTTTTTGCTTATAATTGAGGCCAGAGGGAGTATAATAGATGGAACTTATATTTATGTTGCAAATATAAGTTCTAATATGTTACTTTTGTGGGTATTTGAATGTAGTGTATCTATCCTCAAAATCACAGATATAATTTATTTCATTTCCCAATTCCTCATAAGTGAGACCACAACTTTCTACTCCACATATTCTACCAACTTCTAATTGGATATCGTCAAGTGTTTTTTAGTCTCTGTCCTGCAATTTTTTTATTTATTTTTTTCAGTTATGAATTTTTTTGAAGTTGATAATGTGGTAGGCTGTTGGATTATCTATTTCTTATGGTTGGAACTTGGTATTGAGTTATTTGGCTGTTGGATGTACAAGACACCAGATTCATTTGGTGATCGAGTGAGCTGTAGGTATTATTGATTTGACAAATTAGAAGGTCTGATTAGCGGAGGATGGGGTGGGGGTGGGGTGGGGGTGGAATTGTTGAGTGTCGGCAGGGTGGGGAAAGAAAGAATAGTGTTCAGCAGAAATATGGTAGACAAGTATACATCTTTGGATATGCATACTTTGCACTTTGCTTGATATATTATGAGAATGCAGTAGGTGAATGTTTGATGCAAGTTTTGTCACCACAGTAAATGCCACATTTTCCTTTTTAGTCCATCAGAAAATCAATGTCGCGTTTCTAAACAAGGAAATAGATTTACTGCAGTTTTATCATTGAAATGGCAATGTGCAAACAAGTAAAGCACACTTCTTAATAACGTTGACAAGTCAAATGTGACATTTATTTTGGGACGGAGGAGTATTTAACAAATTATTACTGTATGTGTACAGGTCAGCAGTTGAGCAGTCACAAAATGACAGCAGAAGTCCTTGTGAAGATGAGGTAGTAACAAATTCTGAAGGTCTTAATACTTGTTCTAACATTGGGCATGAGATCTCTAAAGAAGGTTCTGAAAACGGGAATGAGAGAGATTTAACGGATGCCCCAGTTTCAGTTGTTTTGGGAAGCCGTAGTGCAAGTAATGGCCACTATTTAAACAATCATAGAGGAGGAGACAGAGACATGGAAAGAGCATTACAGAATCAAGCACAACTTATTGGCCGTTTTGAAGCAGAGGAAAAAGCTCAGAGAGAATGGGAGGAGAAGTTTAAGGAGAATAACGACTCCACGGCGGTATGTTTTATCATTAGCACTCTTTTGCCATTCCTTGAACTTTCCAGCATTTTGTGCACTTATCTTTGAAAAGGGATAATTAATTAAGGGTATTTTTGGTGGAATATCAAATGCACTTGCATTTGATGATTTTTGCATTGAATTTGGTGAGTTTTGCATACTCCCTCCGTCCCGAAATGTTGTTCCCTCTTTTTTTTGACATTAGTACATAGGAACTTTGAGTAATAATTCTAGTTTATTTTATGTATTCTAATGAAAATATAAAACTTGTTACATGATACACTATTTATTATGAATAGTATCAATATCTAGTTTTATATTTTCAATAGGATGATTAAATTAAACTAATATTATTGCTCAAAGTTTCTTCGTACCAACGTCAACTAAGAGGGAACAACATTTTGGGACGGAGGTAGTATATTTTAGACCATTTTTTTTTTTATTCTGTTTTGCTTATATTTGCAGCTGGAGGGAGTGAAACATATGGTTCACGCACTTTGCGATGTCTTTGGTTGGATCTTCCCACATAATTTTTTTTTTTTTTTTTTATTTACCTATGGACTTGAAAAGTTGTGTTTTGAATTTTCTTTCTTACATGGTGCATTTCATGTTGCTTTCTGTTAAAAATTGATCCTAACCTATCCCCTTTCTTGGACATGAATGTTCAGGATTCGTGTGACCCTGGGAACCAGTCAGACATCACTGAAGAACGAGACGAGATGAAATCTGCTGCTCCATCTTTCTCTAATGGGATAATTACCTCTCAGAACCCAAAAGACGAGTTTGGGGAACGAGACGCCTCCAATGATAAAGACCATAATGCCCCTAGTCCTCAGCCTTCCGATGCAAAGATTGATGAACATAACTTGAAAAATCATCAACGTCCGCATACTTCTAAGCATAGCCCCAACTTGCGTGATATGCCCGTAAATAACTCGCCTCAAATCTCTTCTTCCGAGGTTCATAACTCATACAAAGGAGAAGCTCCAGAAATCGCAAATGATTTTGCTCTGATACCTCAAGAAAAATCTGATAAATTAGGGTCTGTCTTGGAGGCACTTCAGCAGGCTAAACTATCATTAAGACAAAACCTCAACAGATTACCGGTGCAAGAAGATAGAATAATCCTGAGAGAAAAAGAACCTTCTTTCCCTTCATCTGGATATAGGGACAGATACGCAATGCCGGTTATATCTACTGGACTTTTCAGGTTACCAACTGATTATCAGTACGAAGTAACTGACCGAGTCAACTCACTTGGGTACGGAGTAACTGACCGAGTCAACTCACTTGGGTACGGAGTAACTGACAGAGCCAACTCACTTGGGTCTGCTTCTAAATTGACCATGGGTAATTACTTTCCTGACCCTGCTGGTACTGATTTCTCTTCGAGCCCTTACAGAGAATCTAAATCAAGTTCGTCCAATGATGATCGGTTTCTTACTGTCCCCACTTTCCGTACCCAGAATTAAGGCCTAGAGTCCCTACAAGATCACCTATCTTTGATTCTGGTGTGGATGCAGCTCTACCCTCTTTCGGAAATAGATACACTAATCTGGATCCACACCCAAATGCAGGGATTCCTAGCCCGAGTGCAGGTGTACCTTCTTATGGTAAGTCCACTAATCTTCATCCTCGTTCAAATGCAGGCCTACCCTCTTCTAGTAGATTTTCCCACTCCACTCAGCCCTCCTACCCAGATAAGATACCTCGGATGCCCTCGGATAGAGTTTCAGGTTTTCATTCAAATGGAGATGCTGGTTCATCTCCGTCCCACTTTTCTTTTTACGATGATCGTACGAGACCAAATACGTATAGATAGAAGCGTTGGAACTATATTTACGAATATGGTCGTATAGATATTCCCCTCTCCTTCAATTTTCCTTGTTTTTCTTGTTTTTAGTCTGTAAAGGTATGCGCTCATGTTACACGGGACTGAGATTCGAGTTTTGTAAAGAGCTATATATTGGTGTGTTATGGTTTCTATGTTTGTTAAAGACTTGTGGAAATTTTCAATTTAATCAGTATTTTGCACTATAGATCTTTTCATCCATTGTTGAAGAAAATGAATAGGAAACCGAAGTTACTTGGAACATGAGTGTGACACGTGGCAGATGTTTACCTAGTAGTAAAGGTATAATTGTCTTTTTATGCTCTCACTTTTACTAACTGGGTCAACTTATTTGATGGCAAATTGCACTATACTGCCACTAAGTTTACAAGGAGTTACAATGTGGGTCATAAAGTACTTAAAGTTACAATTTAGTGCATAATGTTCACACAAAATTGCAATCCACTACAATTTTGGATGATTGTTATAATGAATAGATGGTAGTTAACAATAGTTAACAAAATGAATGAAAAGGTTAACGGAATTCCTAAAACTTTATTTGATCTTCCCTATAATTTAACAAATTTTGATTTCCTAGTATTTCATCAATTATTTCACAATCAAAAATATAAAAAATTGATGATTACGTGGCAGATGTTTACCTAGTAAAGGTATAATTGTCTTTTTATGCTCTCACTTTTACTAACTGGGTCAACTTATTTGATGGGCAAATTGCACTATACTACCACTAAGTTTACGCGGAGTTACAATGTGGGTCATAAAGTACCAAAAGTTGCAATTTAGTGCATAATGTTCACACAAAATTGCAATCCACTACAATTTTGGATGATTGTTATAATGAATGGATGGTAGTTAACAATAGTTAACAAAATGAATGAAAAGGTTAACGGAATTCCTAAAACTTTATTTGATCATCCCTATAATATAACAAATTTTGAATTTCCTAGTATTTCATCAATTATTCCACAATCAAAAAAATAAAAAATGATGATTTTTATAAAATAATAATATTTTTAAATTCCTTGAAGAGACAACAATATTTTAATAAACAAAATATAATTTTGTTATTAAAAAATAATATACAAAAATAAAAAAATATGTTACTATTATTACAATTTAAAATGACAAATTTCTATGATGAATTTCTGCCATATTTTAAAAAAAATTCCCCAAATTCTATTTCAAATCAGACTATCTCTTTTATCACAGTCGAGAGAATAATTTTTTTGTCATATTGAACTGTAATAGTCAGATCTGAAGTCGAATAAATATAAATTTGAAGAAATCACAAGAGAAGACAACAGTGGTGCAACATCGAAGATGTGTTGCCTTATGTTTTGAAATAGAATTTGGGGCAATTTTTTGAAAATAGGGCAGAAATTCGTTGCAGAAATTTTGTCATTTTTAACCCTAATAGTAACATTTTTTATATTGATATTTAATAAAAAAATATATTTATTAAAATACTGTAATTTATCCAAAAAAAAATAAAATATTGTTATTTATTTAAATTCACTTTTTTTTTTTGGTAAGTTGTGGTATAATTGACGGATAATAGGAAATTAAAAATTTGTTAAATTATAAGGGTGGTCAATGCAAGATTTAGAAAATCCGTTAGCATTTCCATTCATTTTGTTAACTTTAGTTAACTATCATCCATCCAATATAACAACCATCCAAGATTGCAGTGAATTGCAACTTTGTGTGAACATTATGCACTAAATTGCAACTTTTGGTATTTTATGACCCACATTGCAACTCCGTGTAAACTTAGTGGTAGTATGGTGCAATTTGCCCTTATTTGATAAAGTTTTTTACATCGTTGTTGGATGGATGGCAGATTGCTACGCGAATTAATCTTGATCCTATGAATGCAGTTAAATTGCACTAAATCAAATCGAATCGCGTATGTTGTTAGTAAATCAGACCCAAGAGATAGAAGATAATAATGCATGCAAATCAACGAGTAAGAACACATATTTTACGTGGTTCACCAACAATCTATTGGCTACGTCCACGGGCAAAGGAAACGGATATTATTATGGCGGAGAAACAATTACAAGAAGGTGATCACACTAATCTATGTTTGCATGAACTTTGATCACAAAGTTCCTAGCAATGCAAAACCCTAGATCTAGAATTATTGATCTCTCTCTGTCATTGAATCACGCGCAGAGACTACTAATTTACAACTAGTATTTATAGGCTAGACCTAAACCATAAGACATAAGGAGTCCTTAATTAAATCTCAAAAAGATTTAATTACTTTCCTTTTTCTTCTCAAATTTGACTTATTCAAAGTCACTTTCTCTAACAATCTCCACCTTGACTTTGAATCTTCCCTAATAATTCAGATGCACGAACTGCTGACATAGACTCCACCTTGTGCCACATCATTCGTACCAGAAACAAATTTGACTCCACCTTAAGCCACATCCTTCGTACCAGAAACAAATTTTTCAACCTTTGCCTCAGTCTGTCTTTCGTCAAACACATTAGATTTGTCCTCCGGACAATCAGATTTTTCGCGCGCCATATATCTTCAAGACACCCAGAATTTGCCTCACCAGACAAACAACTTTGTCCTCAGGACAATCAGATATTTTGCATGCATGTATCCTACGGACACCCAGACGTGCACCTACGGGCACTCAGAATCGCCCCAACGGGCAATTAACAGTCATTCAGATGTGGCCCATCCAGTCGACATTGGATCTTACCAACCATTACCAATAAAACTAGTGTTTGTTGATCTTCTAGCCGTGGCTTGCCCAATTCACTCCCGCCTAGAGTAAAACGCTGCTCCACCTTCACGTCAACACCCTCACCCATCTCAGAACCTTGGAGGATATACAAGGAATATTTTCTCTCGCCCTTCAGAATCACATCTGAACCATTGTAGACATCCAAAACTCCACCTTCACCTTAGAAACTGTATCCCTTCTTGTCCAACTGACTAAGCGATATTAGATTCTTTGCTACTTGTGGAACATGTCTCACCTTGTTCAATGTGAGAATTTATCACCAAAAGTTCTCACCTTTACGAAGCCCATGCCAACTACCTCGCAGACAGATCCATTAGCTATATAAATACGGTCTCCATCCTTCTGCTCGTATGTTGCAAACTGCTCCTTGCATGAACACATATATGATAAGAAACACCCGAATCTAGAACCCATGCAACTTATTTGCACGCTTCTTCTTCAGTCACAAGGGTATGATCACAATCCTCATCCAGATTGTCACTGCTCGCCATCGCTGCAGCCGACTCAGAATTCTTCAAATGCGGAGTCAGATGTACAAATCTGAAATCTAACCAGATTATTGCCTCAGGCAATACAAATTTGTATCTACTTATAGATCACTAGAATAAACTACACCAGATGTTAGATCTTCATATTATACCAGACAGCTAAATTTTGATCACAAAATCCTGGCTTCAGATCTCCGTTTTCAGATGCAGATACCGGACACTAGAACGTTCCTGATGCGTTCATTGAATCACCAACAAACACCAGATGAACTTCCAGATTCAGGTCTACCAGATTTGCTAGCACAGATGAGCAATCACTGACTGCTCTAATATTTATTGATTCTTGATCCTCTACAGTGAAGAGTTTCAGAATAACCAGAAAAATTCCAAACTCAAATATGTCAGAGGCAACAGAATACAATACCAGATGTGTCCAGCCTCGACACCCAGATTTCTGCACGGACCCTGCAAGTGGACTACACGTGCGATGCACGTTTTTTGCACGTGGACTACACGTGCGATACATGTTTTCTGCACGCGGACTGCAAGTGCGCTGCACGTTTTCATCACTCGATCTGCACGTGCACCGCACGTTTTCTGCACGCGATCTGCACGTCCAATGCACAATCTTCTACCATAAAATAGGGGTGGATTGGTAGGTATACCGAGTGTATTTTGCTTGTACCGTGTACCAACCAAGTATGATTGGTATACAAAAATATGTACCAGTACCAACCATAAAAGTCGGTATGCCAAGTTTATTGGTACGGTTGGTATTCGGTTGATACAGTTGGTACTCGATATATACCAAATGTAAATGAAGACAAAAAAATTGCATTTTTTGTTAGACTTTCTTGTCTAGTATAAAAAACACATTATAACATAAAAATATATCTCAAATACAAATTATAATGTCTTGAAACTAAAGAAAAGTAGAACAATTGAAGTCTTGAAAACTAAACAATACGGTGACTCTACATAATATTCACCATGACTGCAAAACCAAAAGATTACAATAAGGCAGTTTGATATTTTTTTTCCTAAATCGTAATAACAGTAACTTTAAGGACTTAAGGTTAGAATAAGGAAATTAATGTTTGATACTGCATTCGTCCCAAAATACTTTTAGTTTTAGAACTTCTCACACGTAATAAAAAAAACAATCAATAAATATCAAATAAACCAAACTACCCTTTGAATATTTCAAGTACCTAGACAATTAAACGGAGTATTACATATGTGTACGTGTGTGTGTGTGTGTGTATTTATATTTATAAAGTTGGTACATGGTATACCAACCAAAGTCGATATTGTATACCGTGTACCAACCAATTAGACAAAAATGGTACGGTACTACCTACTAAAAGTTCGGTATACCGACTTCTTTATACCAATTATAATTGATACGGTTGGTATATGAGTTGGCTGGTACGGGCGAGTAGAATTTTCCACCCCTACCATAAAATATATATGTTCTTCCCGTTAGACTTGTCCATCCTGGGATCTATATCTTCTACTGCAGCGGAATGCCGTGATCTTTCTCAATTAACCAGGCTCTGATACCACTTGTTAGATCAATAAACAAGATTTGATGAGAAAAGTAAAGCAATCACATGAACACAGATTTATGTGGTTCACCAACTTGGCTACGTGCACGGGGAGGGGAGAGAATATTATTATCAATCTGGAGAAACTTTTACAAGATCACACAAATCTATGCTAGCACGAATTATTGATCACAATAATTCTTGACTGTGCTAATCCTTAGATCTAGAATTATTGATCTCTATCTGAGCACTCTATTTTTTGAGGAATGAATTTGTGTTAGGATGACCTCTATTTATACTAATAGAGTCTTAACCCTGAAGACATAAGGAATAGTTTTTATTAATCCCTAAAAGATTAATAATAAATCCTGATAAGGATTACAAAAGTCTTTGTCCCAAAAGGACTAACTAATAATCCATAACTCTGAACCAATAAGGAGTACAAAAATCCTTGTCCCAAAAGGAATAATCCTTATTGCAATCCTGCTCCGTCTTGGAATTACTAAATTTTCCTTTTGTATAATCATCTAACTTGGCGTCCCAAATTCAAAGGCATTATCCCAACAATCTCCACCTTAACTTTGAATCTCCATGACAACAAATCTTTTCTCCCCCCTCGCCTCTTCTGCTATCTAGTAGCTTCGAACATTAAGCAAGTCCAAGCAATGTTGGAACTTGCTCCCCATCACGGGCTTTGTGAACATATCTGTAGGGTTGTCCGCCGTCCCTACCTTCTTCACCTTTACCCGTTTCTCATCCCTTAGGAAATGATATCTGACATCAATGTTCTTGGTCCTCTCATGATGAACTTGATCCTTGGCCAAACAAATCGCACTCAAACTATCGCAATAAATAATATCCTGATCCTGATGTATCCCAAGATCGCTGATCAATCCCTTCAACCATATTCCTTCCTTAGCGGACTCTGTCAATGCCATGTATTCAGCCTCTGTTGTAGACGACGCCACTATCGCCTGCAATGTAGCCTTCCAACTGACAACTGACCCACCAAGAGTAAATACATATCCGGTCATCGATCTTCTTGTATCAACATCGCCTGAATAGTCCAAATCTAAGAACCCCTCTACTGCACACTCTGCTCCACCTCCATAGATGAGACCGATATCACTGGTACCCCGAAGATACCTAAATATCCGCTTCACATCCTACCAATATTGTTTACCCGGATTATCCAAGAACCGACTAACAATACTAACCACCTGTGCAAGATCCGGCCTAGTGCACACCATAGCATACATCAAACTACCAACTGCACTAGCATAGGGTACTCGAGCCATATACTCTTTCTGCTCATCAACCGACTTGGGTCCAAACGCGACTGATAACCGTGCATTCGCTATACTTAGAGTATCTATAGCCTTAGCTGTTGACATACCAACCCTTTCTAAAACTTTCTTGATGTAACCTTTCTAGGATAAGAACAATTTTTGTTTGTCTCTGTCTCTATAAATATCCATATCCAGAATTTTCTTCGCGCTACCCAAAATCCTTCATCTCAAACTCTGCAGATAATAAGCCTTTCAGCTTCTGAATCTCTGACTTCTTGACTGCTGCTATCAACATATCATCTACATAGAGCACCAAATAGATGTAGATCCCATCTACCAACTTATTATGATACACACAACAATCATACGGGATCCTCGTGTATCCGATATCTGTCATATATCTGTCAACCTCTTGTACCACTGCCTAGGCGACTGTTTAAGTCCATACAAGGACTTCTTCAACCTGCAAACATAATCTTCCTTACCAGGAACTTGGAATTCTTCCGGCTGTGTCATGTATATCTCTTCCTCCAACTCTCCATGCAAGAAAGTTGTCTTGACATCTAGTTGCTCAAGCTCCCAAATCCCTTTGTGCTACTATTGCTAGCAACACTCTGATCGAAGTGTGTCTGAACACTGGCGATAAAATCTCATTGTAGTCCACCTCCTCTCTCTGTGTGAAACCCCTTACAACAATGCGAGCTTTATACTTAATCCCTTATGCTGGTGACATCCCTTCTTTTTTCTTGAAGATCCACTTGCAAGTCACAATTTTTCTGCCTTCTGGACTTTTAGACTTTTGGTCAACTCCCATGTCTGATTCTTGTGAAGAGACTCCATCTCATCACCCATACCCGCATACCACTGAGATGACACTGAACATATAACTGCTTCCTTGAAAGTAGAAGGTTCCGTAAGATCGGGCTCTACTTCCTCAGCAACCCGTAGTGCATAAGACACCATGTCTTCAAATCCATACCTTTCCGAAGGCTTCCCGAAATTAGCTCTTCTAGACCTTCCTTGTGCTAACCCCATGTTCATCGGGAATTGAACTTGAACTTTCGGGTGCTTCAGTCTCTGTCTCTGTTGGTGGATCCTGATTTGTTGGTGTGTATGCCCTAGGCACGTTATTTGAACGTATATTTGTTATCGTTTTATTCATTTAATAAAGATATGTTTGATTATTATTATTGTTACATGTTTTATTTATAATAATCTTCGTCCCTAGTACTTATGAATCACTAGTATAAGTCTGAGTAACCATGGGATGCTTATGTCAGACTTATGGGTACTTGTTTGGAACAAGGTACTGGACATGACCCGCTAGATGAGATTTATGTCATGGTCATTGTCATAGATAAATCTCATGGTAGTTTATTTCATTTGAATCCTTTGACATGAAGTTATTATAGTCTTCCACTTGATGAACATTATGTTTGACATATTCAAACGCTACTTTTAACCGGGTAGTTATAAAGGATGTGATTGGCACAATCGGATTCAAGTAGGGAAGAATGATAAGCTAAATGGATTTGTCCCTCTTCGGAGAGATGAATGATATTGATGAAAGTGTTTGGCCGATCCCAAATGGATTGATGAGATACATACATTTGAATTAATCATATATTCGGAAACGAGAAAGCATTGAACAAAGACAAGTTGACTATAGACCATGACTTGTGTTCAATAGACATCATGGACAAAGGGATTGTGACTTGTACTATAGAGGATAAACTTTGGGCTACAAAGTTATACTATTTGTATAGTCATAAAGGTTTTCTAGAATCTAATTATGACTTATGGGATTTTGACTGGTCAAACCCGTTGGAAACTTAGTATGATCCTATTGGGTCACACACACAGAACGAATAATTAAAATGATGAAAATAAAAGGAATAGGGCATCACGACCGTATGGCGGCCAAGCCGGTGTACGCCTGGCCAGGCACCG
>JAOWBW010000848.1:82153-125507 GCA_026119855.1 Campanula takesimana
TGTCTCGGTGACCATGTACCCAAGGACCTTCCTTTCACTACCCCAAATGTGCACTTGGCCGGATTAAGCCTCATCTTATGGTGTCTCAACCTTTCGAAGAATTTTCTAAGGTCAAGGAAGTGCTGCCATCAGAGCCTTTAGAGTGTATGATCATGTCATCAACGTACACCTCTATTTCTTTATGTATCATGTCATGGAATAGTGCAGTTACCGCTCTCTAGTAAGTGGCTCCAGCATTCTTGAGCCTGAATGGTATGACTGTATAACAGAATGTCTCCCAGGGCGTCGTAAACGCTGTTTGTGATTGATCCTCTTCATCCATACGGATTTGATTGTACCCAGCGACCTCGTACTTCGTGGTATTATCAACAAGCATGTCTATGTTGGGAAGAGGAAGTCATCTTTTGGAGATGCTCTGTTGAGATCACGGAAGTCTACGTAGACACGGACCTTTCCATTTGCTTTGGAAACTTGCACATTGTTAGCCAACTAGTTGGATACTCTATCACTTTAATGAACCCGACACGCAGGATTTTCTCTATCTCTTTCCTTGACTTGTACCGACCACTCGAGTTTAATTCTGTGGAGTTTCTGCTTGACTGGCTTTAAATTGGGAAGCAGCGGTATCTTATATTCAACAATCGAATTGGATAGCCCTGGCATATCTTTGTAGGACCATGCGAACACATCTACGAATTCTCGGAGATGCGCTATGAGGGCTGTCAGTCTCCCCCTTGAAGAAACTGCCAATCTGGTCTCTTTCGGATCATCCTCCGTCCCCAAATTAACTGTTTTCATTTCTTCGGCATCAATAGGACCATTTCCGCCATGATAACCTACTTGCTTATTAATCTCTTTTAAGATTCGTTCATTTTCTTGATCTATCTCGTCATATGACTCATTATTATCTAATTCGTTAGAGTTGTTAGTTAATTCAAGTACGGTGACTATCATGTCATTGTGTTTAAACTTGACACATTGGTGGAGTGTTGATGGCACTCCCCCAGTTTGGTGTAGCCACGGACGCCCTAGAAGAAGGTTGAAGGAAGAGGGGATGTCGATGACTTGGAATTCTGCTCTTGTGGTTATCTCTCCCCACTACAACCGTTAGAGTGACCGTCCTGTGAATACGTGTGTTTAAAATTGAGAGTCTCCACGCCGTTTTAATTAGCCAAAACATTGAGAAAAAGCATTACTTACAAGTAAATGGGTTCGGGGGTCAAATTACGATAAGAGAAGAATATTAAGCGTTATCACTCCTATCGCCCAAATGATCGGTCTTTCTATCATGATGTGGTGTAGGTTCTGTGCGGTGTTTAGAGACCGGATCCGAAGATTGCCTACGTTCCTCTCAATGTGAGAAGCTCAGGTCAGCGTAGTTCGAGAAGAATTTAGAATAGGTAAGAGAATCGGGATCATGCATGTAACGCCTCACCCAATTTTATTTTCATATTTTGCTTATTATATGATTTAAATCTATTATGTGATTTATGTGTGAATTTTATATGATAGATAAGATTTTTTGGCTTGCATATATTATTTGGGAATATATGTTAGTTTATGTGTTAGTAGAACTTTGTTAAGTTGCATTAATGAACTAGTGTGACTTATAGGATTATGTAGAATTATTAGACTTGGTTGCTCAAAAATGAACTTGAGGTGTCCAAGTGAAAAATTGCTAGTTGAGGAGATTTTTATCCCCATCTCTTCATCAGCACACACACAGACCCCTAGAAACTCAACTTCCTCCATTGTTCTTGCTTGGAAGAAAGAAAAGGTAAGAAAATATTTTGTATAAATTTTCCCTAAATTCATTTACTACTCTATTTCAAATTCTAAATATATATAAATGTTCAGGGCATTGATTAGAGTATTTCTACCGATTCAATTTCCGTTTTCTCGATACTTTTCCGGAATAAGTAAGTTACTAACTTCCCCTTTTAATTGCTAAATGATCATGGAAATTGTTATAGGTAATTATGGAGTTGTTGTTGAAGGTTGGGTGATGATATGTGAAGTATTTTGAAAGTGGAGTTTTTGTAATTGAGTGGGAAATTCTGAGTTGGGAATTGTGTAGTGAGTATTGTGTTTTGGTTTTGGGGTGTTTAGAAACCCAGCACAAGTTTGTGGTAGATGGCAATAAGTTTCGGGTGCTGAGTTTGGTTTGTGTGTTTTTCCCAAATTTGGTCAAGAACAACCCAGGAATGAAATCTGGAAATCTGATTTTCGTATGGGATGCGCGCGCAACCCATGAAAGGAGGTGCACGCACCCATCATCTGAAGTTGAAATTATTTGGAGTTAGTTGGAGGCGTGCGCTCCCTTTTGGGAGAGGCGCGCGCACCCATTGTGGGGAGGCATGCGCACCCTTAGTTAAACTTGGCAAGGCCTCATTTCTGATTAATGGAGGCGCGCTCACCCTTGGAGGGGAGGCGTGCGCACCCTTCCCTGTTTCAGCCTTATTTGATCCTTTTAATTCCTAAGTGTTGGTAATTGATAGGGAGTACTTTGTATGTGTTATGAAAGATTATATTGATAAGTATATGATTGTTTACACTCTTCATGATTACTAGAAGATGAATTGGTAAATGATACATACTAAATGTGTTACAAGTGAATTTGAGCATTTTATGCAATTAGGCCTAAGTGATGTACATGGTTAATGGTCTAGTCCCTTACTTTGGGCCTAGTACTAGTTTCATATTGTCAAGTAAATAATACTTGTATACTTGGTGGTGAGTCCAGCTGGTTTATGTGTTTCGGGGGTGTATAGGTTCACGTTTATTATGAGAGCTGGGGCTGAGTATAACCGTGAATCTATGCATCTGTGACCGTTTGCTCCTACTATTGATCACAGTAGGGTCTACATTTCTCAATGATTGGAGCATTAAGCACAATGATTGAATAGCTCTTTTGTTCTTGGTTCTTGGTTTGAGATACTGGGTAACGGGTCTCCTCTGATTTTGTGAAGCGGCCTTCAACATGAAGATCGACATCAACGTTATGTTTGGGTATGGAGTAATAAGGAGGAAAGAAATATCCTTTGTAATGTGTACTTAGCTATACGTGTTGCATAATGAGTAGGAGTAGCTACTCATGTGATTGGCTACTTGATATATATATTGTTAATAAACTGCTTCCATGCTTCATTTCTATATGCATGCATATCATGCTATGATAGTAGTAACTTACTGAGATTTTATCTCACCCCGTTTATTGTTTCTTTGTTTTCTTTAGATTCAAAGAAGGCTAGCGATAGCTCGAGGTGAGGATCGTAGATCCAGTTCTGGTGCTAAGGGAAATTTCTTTTGGGTAGGTTATTATACTTTTGTTTTGTGAGGACGTTAGTTAGACTGAGTATGTTAAACTCAGAATTTATGGGGTACAGTTGTGTATATGTAATTAAAGTTATCTTCTTTCGTTTACCGGCTTGTAGGCCGAGTAATGGAAGTATAGAAGTTAGTTTTTGGCTATGTAAAGTGGTAAAAGGTGGTCAAGTGTTGAACCATCTTTAGTAGTGTATCTCCTACGTCATTAAAGGAGTATAGTTGTATTTTAGTTTTAAATTTTTACCTGTTTTTAAAGTAGTGGCGTGTCTGAATTCTATGGTTTATATCAAATCTAAGGATTCGGGGCGCTACAGTTGGTATCAGAGCTATGGTTAGCTCTAAGCCTGGATAGGGTCTATGGCCTAGGTGGGTTGGTTTTTGGGTTGTTTTATTAACGTCGAGTGTTTATGTGTAGGGTGGAGATGAGTCATTCTGAGGATATTGGTAGTAGTACTCAGGGAGATGAGGAATCCGAAACTCCTTCGGTAGAAGTGGGTAATGATCATAATGTGGATTACAAACAGATGTTTCAATTATTGGCTCAATTTGTCTCCAACCAACAAGGACAGAGTAATCCGGGGTAGGCACAGTCAGGAGCTGATGACAAGGGTTATGCCAGTCATCTTGCCAAGTTCCTGAAAATGCAACCTCGTAGTTTTGATGGAGAACCCGATGCGGTGAAAGCTGAGGAATGGATAGAGAGTATTGAGAAGATATTCGCTGCTCTGAAATGTGAGGATAAAGAGAAGGTAACCTTTGCAACTTTTAAATTTGAGAAAGCTGCGGAGCACTGGTGGAAGGTGTTATGCCAAAGCTGGGATCAAGAGAAAGATGTACAACATACTTGTGCGGATTTCCTTAAAGAGTTCAACTCACAGTTCATTCCCTCGGTTGTCCAAGATCGAAGAGAGATGGATTTTCTGAATCTAGTACAAGGGAACATGACGGTGGTGAAATATTCCTCCGAATTCACTAAACTTGCGAGGTATTGTATTCATCTAGTTCCAACTGAAATAAAGAGGGCTCAAAGGTTCGTGAAGGGATTAAAGACGGAGTATAGGAAGCAACTTCTTTCCTTACAACTCACTAGTTACCGACAAGCAGTTGAGAGGGCATATGCAATTGAGAATGACATTGATGAACATAAAGTTAAACCGGGAGTTGCTATGGGAGGTCAACCATCAGTACGTGTTCCAGAAAGGGCTCAGAGTACGGGAAGTAAAAGGGGTGGATTTAACCGACCGAGTGGTCGATCTCAGAAGCAAACAGAAAGTATGGGAAGTGTATCAGTGGGTTCAAAGCTGAATGTTTCAAGTTCAAGGTGGACTTGTAAGTATTGTTCCAAGGATGGCCATACTGAAGACTGGTGTTGGTTGAAGCAAGGAAAATGCTTAAACTGTGGTGAGAGTGGACATTTCAAAAGGGATTGCCCAAAGAGTAAGGGAACTTCAGGGGAAGGTACCGGGCAGCAGGCTTCAGGTAGTAAGCGGGATAGTGGGGGTCGATCTAAGGTTCAGGGTCGAGTGTTTGCTATTGATCAGCACAGGGTGGCTGAGTCTACAACAGTGATAGGAGGTACCATTTTCTTTTTAGTACACGAGCGCGAGTTCTTATAGATCCAGGATCATCTCATTCTTATGTGGCATCATATTTTGTGTCTCATTTACCTGTTGTTCCTGATGCTATGCCTTATGTGTTAGAAGTATCTTCTCCAATGGGAGATTGCATGTTAGCTACAGAAGTATATAAGAATTGTGATGTGCGTATAAGTAGTCATACCCTTCAAGCTGATTTAGTAGTGTTGTCCATAAGGGATTTTGATGTGATACTTGGTATGGACTGGCTTTATATGCATTATGCATCTGTTAACTGTCATCAAAAGGTGGTTACTTTTTCTGTGCCAGGTTTGCCTGAATTTGTTTTTGAAGGTGATAGACCTATGTGTAGTTTCCATGTTATATCTGCTTTGAGGGCTAGGAAGTTGTTGTCTGGGGGTTGCACCGGATATCTTGCTTGTGTTGTTGACAAGAGTGTGTCTGTAACAAAGCTGGAGGATATTTCCGTGGTGTCTGAGTTTCCGGATGTGTTTTCTACTGAATATAGTATACCACCCGACCGGGAACTTGAATTTTGTATTGAGTTATTACCAGGTACCACACCGATATCTAAAGCTCCATACAGAATGGCTCCCGCGGAGTTAAGGGAATTGAAGAAGCAACTCGAGGAGTTATTGGAGAAAGGGTTTATCCGGCCTAGTGTGTCTCCTTGGGGTGCACCAGTATTATTCGTGAAGAAGAAGGATGGTATTCTGCGGTTATGTATTGACAACCGGGAGCTTAATCAGGTAACAATTAAAAACAAGTATCTGCTACCTCACATTGACGACCTGTTTGATCAACTTCAGGGGTCCGTGGTTTATTCGAAGCTTGATTTAAGAAGCGGATATCATCAATTGAAAGTCCGAGAGGAAGTTATACCAAAGACGGCCTTACGTACAAGGTACGGACATTATGAGTTCGTGGTTATGCCATTTGGGTTGACGAATGCTCCTGCGGTGTTTATGGATTTGATGAACCGGGTTTTCAAACCCTATCTAGATTGTTTTGTGGTGGTTTTTATAGATGACATCTTGGTTTATTCTAAATCCAAGGCGGAGCACGAGCAACATTTGAGGATGGTATTGGCTGTTCTTCGGGACAAGCAATTATTTGCCAAATTTAGTAAGTGTGCCTTCTGGTTAGAAGAAGTATCTTTCTTGGGACACGTGGTGCCAGAGGCCGGTATTTTTGTTGATCCTTCAAAAATAGAAGCCATAGTTAAATGGAAGAGACCAACTACAGTCACGGAGGTACGTAGTTTTTTGGGATTGGCAAGCTATTATCGGAGGTTTATTGAGGGATTTTCTAAAATTGCTACACCAATGACAAGCTTGACTCGAAAATATATAGCCTTCGAATGGAATAACAAGTGTGAAGCGAGCTTTCAGGAGTTGAAAAGAAGATTGACGGTGGCTCAGTATTGGCTTTGCCTAAGGGGTCAGATAATTTTGTGGTTTACACGGATGCTTCCAAAGAAGGGTTGGGTTGTGTGTAATGCAAAATGGTAAGGTAATTGCTTATGCCTCGAGAAAATTGACTCCTTATGAAGCGAATTATCCTACTCATGACTTAGAGCTGGCTGCGATTATATTTGTGTTACACAAGTGGAGGCATTATTTATATGGGACTAGATTTGAAGTGTTCGCAGATCATAACAGCCTAAAGTATTTATTTTCTCAGAAAGAACTTAACATGAGACAACGCAGATGGATGGAAAAATTGAAGGATCATGATTGTACAATTTTGTATCTCTCGGGAAGGGCTAATGTGGTGGCAGATGCTTTGAGTAGGAACACCTATATTGCACATTTAATGGCACTAGAGTGGAAATTGCTAGAATATTTGCGAGACTGGAATCCTTATGAGTCGAGTCATGGCTTGAGTTTTGCGAATATAAAGGCTACATCTATTCTTCTTCAACAGATTAAAGAAACTCAGAAGATTGATCCCGAATTGCAGAAGATTGTTGATGGAATGAAAGAAGGTAAACAATCCGACTTTGCCTTTAATAATGATGGAATTCTTACTTTTCGTGGTAGGGTTTGTATTCCAGCTGATAGTGAGATTAAATTGCGAGTATTAGAGGAGGCTCATAAGACAAAGTATACGATACATCCGGGAAGCACAAAAATGTATCAAGATACGAAGAAGCATTTCTGGTGGAACTGTATGAAAAGGGAGATTGCAGATTATGTGTCTAAATGCCTAACATGTCAATAGGTGAAAGTGGAACATCAACGTTCTGCAGGTTTGTTACAACCTTTAGAGATTCCTGAATGGAAATGGGAGCATATCACCATGGATTTTGTAACCGGTTTACCACGTACTCGAAAGGGTTATGAAGCAGTTTGGTTATAGTAGATCGGTTAACCAAGTCAGCTCCCTTTTTGCCTGTTTCTATGGGGTACTCATTGACTCAGTTGGCTTCTCTATATGTTCAGGAGATAGTCCGGCTTCATGGGGTTCCGGTGAGTATATTATCCGATAGAGATCCTCGGTTTACATCCCGATTCTGGCAAGCTCTTCAAGGGGCAATGAGGACTAAATTGAATTTCAGCACGGCATTTCACCCACAGTCAGATGGGCAGTCGGAAAGGCTAGTTCGAATTCTTGAAGATATGTTACGAGCATGTGCAGTTGACTTCAAAGGTAGTTGGGATGTTCATTTACCGTTAGTTGAATTTGCTTATAATAACACCTACCAGTCTAGTATTGAGATGGCCCCCTACGAAGCATTGTATGGTCATAAATGTAGATCACCTATATGTTGGGATGAGGTCGGGGAAGCAAAGCTTTTGGGACCCGAAATGGTTCAACAGTCGGTGGAGAGTGTGAGATTGATTCGGGATAGATTGAGGACAGCTCAAAGTCGTCAAAAGAGTTATGCTGATAACAGAAGAAGAGATCTTGAATTCCAAGTCGGGGATTTCGTGTTCTTGAAAGTGTCACCTCAGAAAGGTGTGAAACGATTTGGGAAGAAAGGGAAGTTGACTCCTCGGTATATAGGACCATTTGAAATACTTGAGAGGATTGGGAAATTGGCTTATAGACTTGCTTTACCGCCATCATTATCCGGGGTACATAATGTGTTTCATATCTGTACTCTTCGTAAGTATATCGCGGATGAATCTCATGTTCTTGAGTATGAGCCAATTGAGTTCCAACCCGATTTGTCCTACGAGGAATTACCAGTGGAAATTCTTGATAGGAAAGAACAAGTCTTGCGTACTAAGAGAATTCCCTTGTGAAGATATTATGGAGGAATCACGAAATCGAAGAGGCTACTTGGGAAACTGAGCGAGAGATGCGAGAAAAATACCCGAGTCTATTTGATAATGTTGGTAAGTAACGCCTCACCCAATTTTCTTTTAAGGTGGGGAGGATGTAACGCCTCACCCAATTTTATTTTCATATTTTGCGTATTATATGATTTAAATCTATTATGTGATTTATGTGTGAATTTTATATGATAGATAAGATTTTGTGGCTTGCATATATTATTTGGGAATATATGTTAGTTTATGTGTTAGTAGAACTTTGTTAAGTTGCATTAATGAACTAGTGTGACTTATAGGCTTATGTAGAATTATTAGACTTGGTTGCTCAAAATGAAACCTGAGGGGTCCAAGTGAAAAATTGCTAGTTAATGGAGATTTTTATCCCCATCTCCTTCATCAGCACACACACACACCCTAGAAACTCAACTTCCTCCATTGTTCTTGCTTGGAAGAAAGAAAAGGTAAGAAAATATTTTGTATAAATTTCCCTAAATTCATTTACTACTCTATTTCAAATTCAAAATATATATAAATGTTAAGGGCATTGATTAGAGTATTTCTACCGATTCAATTCCGTTTTCTCGATACTTTTCCGGAATAAGTAAGTTACTAACTTCCCCTTTTAATTTCTAAATGGTCATGGAAATTGTTGTAGGTAATTATGGTGTTGTTATTGAAGGTTGGGTGATGATATGTGAAGTATTTTGAAAGTGGAGTTTTTGTAATTGAGTGGGAAATTCTGAGTTGGGAATTGTGTAGTGAGTATTGTGTTTTGGTTTTGGGGTGTTTAGAAACCCAGCACAAGTTTGTGGTAGAAGGCAATAAGTTTAGGGTGCTGAGTTTGGTTATTGTGTTTTTCCCAAAATTTTGGTCAAGAACAACCCAGGAAATGAATCTGGAAATCTGATTTTCGTATGGGAGGCGCGCACACCCCATGAAAGGAGGCGCACGCACCCATCATCTGAAGTTGAAATTATTTGGAGTTAGTTGGAGGCGTGCGCTCCCTTTTGGGAGAGGCGCGCGCACCCTCAAAATGTGAGAATTCCATAAGCTTCAGTAGTTGGAGGCGCGCGCACCCATTGTGGGGAGGCGTGCGCACCCTTAGTTAAACTTGGCAAGGCCTTATTTCTGATTAATGGAGGCGCGCGCACCCTTGGAGGGGAGGCGTGCGCACCCTTCCTCTGTTTCAGCCTTATTTGATCCTTTTTATTCCCAAGTGTTGGTAATTGATAGGGAGTACTTTGTATGTGTTATGAAAGCTTATATTGATAAGTAAATGATTGTTTACACTCTTCATGATTACTAGAAGATGAATTGGTAAATGATACATACTAAATGTGTTACAAGTGAATTTGAGCATTTTATGCAATTAGGCCTAAGTGATGTACATGGTTAATGGTGTAGTCCCTTACTTTGGGCCTAGTACTAGTTTCATATTGTCAAGTAAATAATACTTGTATACTTGGTGGTGATTCCAGCTGGTTTATGTGTTTCGGGGGTGTATAAGTTCACGTTTATTATGAGAGCTGGGGCTGAGTAATAACCGTGAATCTATGCATCTATGACCGTTTGCTCCTACTATTGATCACAGTAGGGGTCTAGATTTCTCAATGATTGGAGCATTAAGCACAATGATTGAATAGCTCTTTTGTTCTTGGTTCTTGGTTTGAGATACTGGGTAACGGGTCTCCTCTGATTTTGTGAAGCGGCCTTCAACATGAAGATCGACATCAACGTTATGTTTGGGTATGGAGTAATAAGGAGGAAAGAAATATCCTTTGTAATGTGTACTTAGATATACGTGTTGCATAATGAGTAGGAGTAGCTACTCATGTGATTGGCTACTTGATATATATATTGTTAATGAACTGCTTCCATGCTTCATTTCTATATGCATGCATATCATGCTATGATAGTAGTAACTTACTGAGATTTTATCTCACCCCGTTTATTATTTCTTTGTTTTCCTTAGATTCAAAGAAGGCTAGCGATAGCTCGAGGTGAGGATCGTAGTATCCAGTTCTGGTGCTAAGGGAAATTTCTTTTGGGTAGGTTATTATACTTTGTTTTGTGAGGACGTTAGTTAGACTGAGTATGTTAAACTCAGAATTTTTGGGGTACAGTTGTGTATATGTAATTAAAGTTATCTTCTTTGGTTTACCGGCTTGTAGGCCGAGTAATGGAAGTATAGAAGTTAGTTTTTGGCTATGTAAGTGGTAAAAGGTGGTCAAGTGTTGAACCATCTTTAGTAGTGTATCTCCTACGTCATTAAAGGAGTATAGTTGTATTTTAGTTTTAAATTTTTACCCGTTTTTAAAGTAGTGGCGTGTCTGAATTCTATGGTTTATATCAAGGGTGGCCTTATATAGTAAACTGATTGAGAGATCTGACGGCTGAGATTCTCTAGGGAAAACATGGCCGCCTGCCATGGTCGAAAGTGGCCGCGTGGCCAAGGATGGAAGTGGCCGCGTGGCCATGATTCATGGCTGACGTAATTTTCAAGCTAGGGTTTTATTTTGAGATAAGGAAACCCTATTTTGGCCTTTTTTGGTACATTTGAGCTATATTTTGGGAATCTGGGACAAGTCTTTGCAAGGTTTCTAATTCCTATAAAGTCCTTGCATATTTGGGAAAACCCTAATAAACTCATTTTCAGATCGGGTACTAGTACCCGATCTGAAAAATGAGTTTATTAGGGCTTTCCCAAATATGCAAGGACTTTATAGGAATTAGAAACCTTGCAAAGACTTGTCCCGAATTCCCAAAATATGTCTCATTATTCTAGAACACATTAAATATGGACATTTAGGGTTGCCTTGTATGAACAGTAAAACCCTAGCTTGAATTTCACGTCAGCCCGCAACCTTGGCCACGCGGCCAACCTTCCTGCGCCTCCGACCTTGGCCACGCGGCCACTCTTGTCGCCGTCTTCAGTCATGGCCAGGCGGCCAACCTTGCTCCAGATGATCTCAGCCGTCAGATCTTCCCATCAGTTTACTATAGAAACCAATCCCATTCCATTGGTTAAAGATCCCGATTTTGAGAGCTTTAAGTCCGAATTTTAGAGTTCTTAAACACAATTTTCTCCCTAATTAAGCATTCAAACACTCAAGGAGATCAAGGTCTATTTCTTGCCAACATAGGTAAGTTTTCTAACTTTTTCTTCATGTTCTTGCATCATTTTTAATGTAGATCTTTTATATTCATGTTCTTACATGTTTATTCATAGTTTCTTCATATGCCTTGCATGTTCATTCGTATGTTCATAATATGTTCTTCACATGTTCTTCGTGTTCATAGATTAAAACCTTATTTATGCTATATTTAGGGTTGCGATCTTCATGTTAACATGTTATTTCATAGCCGATGATGATCTAGGGTTCATCAACCCGAGGATGATCTAGGAACTACTTCTAAACCCTAATCTTTAGGTAATTCCCCCCTCATTATGCATGATCCCGATTCTTCTGCCTATTCTCAATTCTTCTCGAACTACGCTGACCTGAGCTTCTCACATTGAGAGGAACGTAGGCAATCTTCGGATCCGATCTCAATCACTAACACACTACTAACACCGCATCATGATAGAAAGACCGATCAATTCGGGCAATAGGAGTGATAACGTTAATATTCTTCTCTTGTTGTAATTTGACCCCCGAACCCATTAACATGCTTTTTCTCAATGTTTTGGCTAATTAAAACGGCGTGGCGACTCTCATAATTTTAATGTTGCTATGAATATCCCAAATTCAAAGACACGTATTCACAGTGGCGGCTCTGCTGGGGACATGCTTTGAAACTTTTTCAAACTCAGTGGGTCTAACTTTCGTTCACATCATGATGTTTGCCATGTTCTTACATGCACCACACACTTTGCCATGTTCTCACATGCACCACGCACTTTGCCATGTTCTCACAGTCACCACGCACTTTGCCATGTTTGCACATGCATCTCACACTTTGACATGTTTGCACATGCACCTCACACCTTGCCATGTTTGCACATGCACCTCACACTTTGAGTTTGCACATGCACGTCACACTTTGCCATGTTTGCACATGCACCACGCACTTTGCCATGTTTGTACATGCACCTCACACCTTGCCATGTTTGCACATGCACCTCACAATTTGCGTTTGCACATGCACCTTGTATTTTTGCCATGTTAATATGTGTACCTTGTATTTTTTCAATACATGTATTTTTTGTACTTTCCCTATAGTACTAAGGTCAAACGAGACTTTCCTATGCTCCCTTGTACATTCTTATCCTCTCCCTCTTCTCTCTCTCTTGCATTGCATTGCATCATTCAAGCATTAAAAAAAACACCTCTCTTTTCTCCCTAAAAAGAATTAGTTTCTTGCCACACACTACCACTAGTCCGTGTCAGCACTGCACAGGTCCCCATTACCCGGAGTATTCGATGTGCAGGAATTTGTACGCTACTGTCGCACTCTTTTCGAGTCACTCGTCTACCCTACTCACCATGTACGTTCCACGAGCGGTGGGAACCTTTATCCTACCCGTGTCAACCCACACATAGAGATTAGGACACTCCTTGGATCAACCATTTAGGATGTAAATAAATGCAAAACTTTTCGCAAAATAAAATGTGCATTGCATCTAGGCGACCTCTAAGGTCCATCGCTCACCCCTTGGGCTATCTATCAAAATTCCTCATCTTGGCCTATCTAGGTTACCTACCCATCATTGCGATCCATTTGGGTCTACCCTTCATCTCGAACCGCTTTGGCCAAAATCCCACCACCCTTTGGCCTCTTAGGACAACTTTATCTAGCTTTGACCTCCTAGGTCAACCTTTGACCGCCTAGGTCAACCTTCCCAACCTTTGACCGCCTAGGTCAACCTTATCTACCTTTGACCTCCTAGGTCAACCTTTGACCCTTTAGGTCAGCCTTACCACCCTTTGACCTCTTAGGGCAACTTTGACCCCCTAGGTCAACCTTTGACCTCCTAGGTCAACCTTATTCGCCTTTGACCTCCTAGGTCAACCTTTGACCCCCTAGGTCAACCTTTGACCTCCTAGGTCTACCCTTGACCTCCTAGGTCAACCTTATCACCTTCGACCTCTTAGGTCACCCCTCGACCTCTTAGGTCAACCTTTGACTCCATAGGTCAACCTCATCCGCCTTTGACCTCTTAGGTCTACCCTTGATCGCCTAGGTTAACTTTATCCGCCTTTGACCTCTTAGGTCTACCCTGGACCTCCTAGGTCAACCCTATCACCTTCGACCTCTTAGGTCACCCCCTCGACCTCTTAGGTCAACCTTAGACCCCATAGGTCAACATCATCCACCTTTGATTTTATAACTATGCCTTATCATTAAATACAAATCTAATTCTTTCATGACTAGAGTTCTGCATCATGTCGGCTGCAAGGAACATCGAAGTTGCAACTGAAGCTGCTACCCAAGATCCCGAGACAATCCTCTACACACGGTACGGCTCTCAGTAAGCAAGCATCCCACTTCGAAGCCATCCTCGATGAACAAGAAATCCACTTTAAGGCCATTCTCAACGAGCAAGCAACACACTTTCAGAAGGAGATGCATAAGACCCTAAGAAATATCGAGAGGCGCCATTTGTCTGACATTCGTGGCGTTTATGATTACCTCAGCCGAGTTCTCCCTCTTGCTCAATGTTAACACCCGTACGCTCCTCAAATGTACGGGCCGCCACAGACTTTCCCCGTCGGGATACCTCCTATGACTACTCATCAACAAGGGGTACCGGTACCTAAATCACCCTCAAAGACAGTTCGTGAAAGGAAGGACGAGCGCGAATTCGACGACTTAGGTATGCCGTTAGCCAAATTCTTCAAAGGTTTGGTTCGAGCCGGCAAGTTGGCTCCTCTACTCAACTATGAACCAAACAAGGTAAGACCAGACTTGGATCCCTCCAAATACTGCAAATACCACCAGTACATTGGGCATGACACTGAAGGTTGCCTCCAATTGAAAAGGAAGATCCAAAGCCTCATTGATAGCGAAGCCATCACCCACGATAGGAATGCATGGGCGTGAGCAAAGTCCAAACAAGAAAGAGCAAACTGGGGCTACCCCTTTAAATAATAAATAAAAAGGGTCATTCAGTCTTCGTAGGTTCTAGAGTATCTTTAGTCAAAAGTTCACCTTGGACTATCTTTGTTTCTTTAGTAAAAGTCCACCCCGGATTAGTCGTTTTTCTTTCAAATAATAAAAGAGTCTTTATTTCTTTTCTCTCTAGACTTGAGACATAATCTTGCATAAATCAATTCCATGAAAATTGTCTTATTCACCATCTTCACTTGATTGCTATATCTTTATATGATGAATTAATCTTAATCTTACTCATTAATGACGACTCATTAAAAGGTAAATGGACCCATAAACCATTCACATAACTAAATACACAATTAGTCTCAAGATAACAAATGCTTTGACCAATTGGGATGAACGAATCACTTTCTTTTCTCTCTACATTCTACCCCTATACACCTTCTCCCATACACTATCCTCATACGCCTCTCATCCCACCATTAGGCCCCTTTTCCATACGGTCATGACAAAGAAATGGACTGCGGTTGCTCATCATCAAATAGACATCCATGCTGCCACAATTTAAGGGGTTGTTTGTTCCCTTCATAAGTACTACATGCCGATACACCGGGGCTGTCCGTATTCCATCGCAAATATAAAAGAAATGCACGAAGTTGTTCATGCCATTAATAGGTGCCACGTGATAATCCGATGGAGCTCTACCGGTATAAATCAAGGGGCTAGGATGCCCGCCGCCAGCAAAAGGCCGCTTGAACTATAAAGAGGCTACCTCGCAATCGAGAGAGGCGAAAGCAAACTAGGGGCTCGTCTTGCCTAATGTTTCATGTACAAATATATAAAAAAGGCTCGCTAGGTTGAAACCCAAAAGGGAAACCTAGGCAAAAGTTAGAGCATTGCACCAAAAAAAAGCCGCTAGGTTGAAAACCCGAAAGGGCGGCCTAGGCAAAAAAAGGGTGTGCACAAAGAGATAAAATAAAAAAATAAAGAAAATAGAAGGGGCTATCACCATAGAAAAGTAAAAGTCCTATTTTATTTTCACTTCAAATGTTCTATTTTTCTTTCTTTCCCTACAAAGAAGATTAACGCGGTAGAAGCAGCCATGACAACTACAATGGAGCAATCCACCGCAATGAGCTGCAATGAAGCAATCCAAAGCAACAAGCTACAACGGAGTAACCTATCGCGACAAATGAACCTCATACTCAAACCCAACTCCATCATCATCCAGGATATCCCCGAACTACGCGGACCTGAGCTTCTCACATTGAGAGGAACGTAGGCAACCTTAGTGTCCGGTCCAAAATATACACAACCCACCTCGTAGCCAATTTTCCTTCTCTTCTCTCTTGCCCCATATTTCTACTCCTGACTTCTTCACTCACAAATTGATCAAAACATTTATTATTTCGAGACTACTTGTCTAAAACATAATCATAAGATGCATAACTAATCAACGAGGTCCATTCTCGAGCAATCAAATGAGAATCTTGAATAAAACAATTTTCAAATGTCTCGACAAGTCTTCCGTTCTACAGTCATGGCCAGGCGGCCAACCTTGCTCCAGATGATCTCAGCCGTCAGATCTTCCCATCAGTTTACTATATAAACCAATCCCATTCCATTGGTTAAAGATCCCGAGTTTGAAAGCTTTAAGTCCGAATTTTAGAGTTCTTAAACACAATTTTCTCCCTAATTAAGCATTCAAACACTCAAGGAGATCAAGGTTTATTTATTGCCAACATAGGTAAGTTTTCTAACTTTTTCTTCATGTTCTTGCATCATTTTTAATGTAGATCTTTTATATTCATGTTCTCACATGTTTATTCATAGTTTCTTCATATGCCTTGCATGTTCATTCGTATGTTCATAATATGTTCTTCGCATGTTCTTCGTGTTCATAGATTAAAACCTTATTTATGCTATATTTAGGGTTGCGATCTTCATGTTAACATGTTATTTCATAGCCGATGATAATCTAGGGTTCATCAACCCGAGGATGATCTAGGAACTACTTCTAAACCCTAATCTTTAGGTAATTCCCCTCATTATGCATGATCCCGATTCTTCTGCCTATTCTCAATTCTTCTCGAACTACGCTGACCTGAGCTTCTCACATTGAGAGGAACGTAGGCAATCTTCGGATCCGGTCTCAATCACTAACACACTACTAACACCGCATCATGATAGAAAGACCGATCAATTCGGGCAATAGGAGTTATAACGTTAATATTCTTCTCTTGTTGTAATTTGACCCCCGAACCCATTAGCATGCTTTTTCTCAATGTTTTGGCTAATTAAAACGGCGTGGCGACTCTCATAATTTTAATGTTGCTATGAATATCCCAATTCAAACACACGTATTCACAGGTACTAACAGTAGCCCCGCGGCGACGCTTCTTGCAAGGCAATGGGGGGGGATGATAAAAAGAAGGATCCGTTCTGAAACATGAGTTTCAAAACGAAGGAAAGATAATGAGATGGCTGAACCTTTGCAGGCGACCTACGTATTCGTGGGGGAATCAAGCCGAACGTAGTTCAAATCTACTGGGGAAATTGCAAACGATTCGTTCTTTGGTGGGAATCACGCCTTCCACTGGGGATAACTTCGAGTTATAAAGGAAATATCTGTTGCGGATGAAAAATTACCACGTTGGTCGGGTGGCTGAACCTTTTCAGGCTTCCTACGTATCCTCGGGGGAATCAAGCTGGTCGTAGTTCGGAGATACGAACAAGAATGATGCGAGATATAAAGACGGCAAGGTCTAGGTAATCCCAAGATAACAGATGTCGGAACTTACGCAATTAGAAATGGTAGGGCTTCTGCAAATCGCGATAATAAAACTTACGTAACGAGAAACGGTAGGGCTTCTATGCATCACGATAATAGAACTTACGTAACGAGAAACGGCAGGGCTTCTATGCATCACGATAATAGAACTTACGTAACGAGAAACAGTAGGGCTTTTGTGCATCACGATAATAGAACTTACGTAATGAGCAACGGTAGGGCTTCTGTGAATTACGATAATAGAACTCACGTAACAAGAAACGGTAGGGCTTCTGTGCATCACGATAGAACTAAAACACACATGACATAGAGACGGACGGGTCTCTGCAATCACGACAGTCTTAAGCAAATGTTGGGGTATACGCGATATGAAGACGGTAAGGTCTAAGTAACCGCGACAAAGTTTGGAATGTACGAGATATGAAGACGGCAAGGTCTAGGTAATCCCGATGCTTCTTTGAAAAGAAATAGAAATTTTGGGAGGCTTTCTTGACCTAAGATGATGATTAAAATGTTTTAAAGACAATAGACTCTCGGAGAGCCACAATGGCAAAAGACTCTCAAATGGATTCTTGGACAAGTCTCATATGATGAAGGACCCTTGACGAGTCACAAGGAGGGTGGACATACCATGAGTCGCAAAGATGACATATTGAAGTCACGAAAGGGATGAACTCTCAGGGAGTCACTAAAGGCGGCGAACTCTTGGGGAGTCGCAAAAGCGATGGACTCTCGGGGAGTTGCAAAAGGGTTGGACTCTCAGGGAGCCACGAATACTTTATCAGAAGGGGCAATCATGGAAAGCGTAGTGTTCGGGATCCACTTATCCTAAGTTAGGAGGGAACGCATAATATGAGGCTACGAGCCATCGAGACCAAGGGATTAGGTAAGGTACCTTTTTCTTGGTTGCCTAGGGGTAGGAACTAAGGCTTTTAAGGAAAGGGAATAAGGAAGACGGCGATCTCTTGAGATAGGGATACCAAAGATGTTATGGCTTCTCAGGCTCGAGATTATGTCTTGGAGATAATGTGGGCTTCCTAGGCTTACGGGCTAGGGGTTGGAGTTCGTTAGGTATGAGGAGAGTATTGTATCCTAGGCTTAGTGCTAGGGCTTTGAGGTTGAGGTTAATGATCGTGAATTTCCTAGATTTCAAGACTAGGGTTTTGAACAGGGATTTGGAAGGAATATAGTATCATAAGCATGAGGCCATGGTTTAGAGTAACTGGCATTAAGGACCACAAATTTCCTAGTTTTTGGGACTAGGGTTTCAGAAATATCCCAGGTTTCGAGGCTAGGGTTTCGAGCTATGGTAGGTTTAGAGGTTGTTTTAATTTTCATACATAAGGCTGGGAGTCGGAAAGGTTGTGTCTTCCAAAGATTGAGACTAGCGATCGCTGGGAAGAGTGTAGCTTCCTAGGTTCATCCTTAGGGATTTATTTTGAAAGGTTCACTAAGATTTATGGTTCATCATTTTCTGGGATTGGTGACTATGGCTCGAAAAGGAACGTTGTAACCTAGGCTTTAGGCTAGGGTTTAAGTCTATGGATTGTAAGCTTCCTATATTTTGAGACTAAGGTGTAGGAATTTCCTAGGTCTGGGAATGTTGAATCCTAGGCTCGATGCTAGGGTTTAGAGAGGATGATGCGGTTTCCTATGCTTGAGGCTAGGGTTTGGAAAGAATGTGACTTCCTAGTGTAGACACCCCGATCTCACACCCCCTAAAACCTACCCTTAACCGGTCTAAATGCGATAATCGACCTAAATCCCTAGATTTGGACGTACGAACTACCGTACGCCTTATCGGTGCATCGGATGCAAAAACCGAGTCCGGATTCATGATTAGGGCTCAAAATCGAGTAAATAGGTCTATCCTCGAAAAATCGCGTGCCGGGACCCCTCACCGGGTCCCGCACTGCTTAAAAAGCCTTTTACTCATCATCTAATGCATTTAAAATATTATCTATGTTTTTCCTTTCTTTCTAACATTTGTAGGTATACCAGCTCGACCAGAAAAATCAACTGAGCAACTTTCCTGTTGGGCCCGCGGGCAACCGGGACACCGGAGCGTGCACGGTGGAGTAGTTGCGGAGCGGAAAGCCGGAGCTGGAAGCAAACGTTCACCAAGACATGCTTGGACTAGTCCCAAGGTGCCACTTGGCACCCCATGAATGGTCAAGAGGAAATAATTAAAAAAGTCAAAAATTGGGCACCAAGGTTGGTTGCACGGCCGCGCGTGAAATGTGCACGGCCGTGCAAACACTATTCACATCCTTTTCATTTTTTTCCCTATTTTCAACCTAGATCATCATTTTTCTTCCATTTTTTCTCCTTCACTCCTCCACCCTCAACCACAACCTTCCTTCCCCCCCTCCTCTACCCCTACATTAGGGGTAGTCTTGACCCAAAAATCTTACCTCCCTCCTCCTCCTATTACCCTCCCTAACTCTCCTCATTCTTACAATGCTACACAATTCTTACCATTTTCTCACCACCAACTCTCCCAACTCTCTCCCAACCACAATCAGTCCTAAACCTTCTCTCCACCTCCTTCATAGCCCCACCAAACAACCACCATAACCCCACCACTAAACCGCCATAAAACCACCACCAAAACACCACTAAAACACAACAAAAACTCAAGCAATCTCAAGTATTCCAACTCTCCAACTCAAACAACAAAAAAAGTCTTCCCTTGGAGACAAGGAAGCACACCACCCTCCCCTAACCTAGGTAAGTTCCCTTCTTGTAAGTTATTAGATTTAAATCTGTAAGTCTTGTATGATTTGTTGGGAATCTAGTCAACTAGTGACTAGATCTCCCTTATTATCTATGTAATCTTGTTTTAGCTTTGTAATAAACATGATTAATGTATTCTAAATGCTCAATATTCAGTCCTAGCATGTGTATATATGTTTTAAGTTTATTTTGGTGTTAACCACATGCTTTAAATCTCAAATCTATGCAAGATATGGCTTCTTCACTCAGCATGCATACAATCTGTCCTCTTCTCATTCTTTCTTGTTTATTCTCACTTTTGTTAATGTTTGTCCATAAATAGATACATGATAATGTTAATAACATGTTAATAAATAAGTTCCCCAAGTTCCATGGGTTTTCTATGAGTTTATGCCATGTTTTGATCTTCATCTTCATGCCATGTCTAATCTGTCCAGCATATCCTGTTTCAACCAAGGCTTTTGATGTCCTTTTTACTCTATCATAACTTCGTTTCTAGATCTAGGTCAAAACATAAAAGTTGTTCCTTATGTATTTAATATGATATATGACAAGTTTCGTGGTCTAAATCCACGTTTAGGTCATGTTTTGATAGGTATTTTCGTAGTTCAAACCTGCTGCCTTGCTTGCTGCACTTTTAGCTAACCTGGGTTTTCAAGTCTAAAAACCTATCAAAACTAGATTTTCAAGTCAAAGTCAAAACATGAAATTTGTGATTAACAAACCAATAAAGATGTTCATGCTTTTGAAATAATTTTATGACCTAAGAAAAGTCTCCTTTCCATTTTCCAAATCAAGTGTTTGCTTCCAGATTTGTTATTTCCAGATTCTGACATATAAATGTCAGAGCACTTTTGAAGTATCAAAACTTGTTTTCTGACTTTGAAACATGTCAAACATCATGTTTCATGCATGGTCTTCAACTTTCGTGTTTTGAGTTTCCTCATATTTGTTAGGATTAGATCCTAAACTACGAGGAAGCGAAGGAGTCTAAGTCGTAGGAGTTGGTGAGATCAAGAAGGAGTTCTAAACAGAGGAGAATTCCTGGGCGGAGAAGCAGGCGGGAACCTGGTCCATACCAGGCGGGCGCCCGGTCTTGACAGCGGGAATCAGTTTCTGGAAAAGGGAGTAAGCGGGCGCTCGGTGGTCTCCAGGCGGGCGTCTGGTATGTCGGCCAGAAATTGTTTGTTTCCTATTTTGATGCAATCTCTACCAAAACGACCTAGGACTTCCTTGTACTGCTATATAAGCATAGATAAGACTTAGAACACATTGTAGCAACATATTAAAAGGTGTTTAATAATATATTGGCTTGGCAATTGCCCCCGGACGTAGTTCATGTGTTGAACGAACCGGGTAAACAGTTCTTGTGTTCTTGTGTGTGTGATTCTCTCATATTGTGCTTGTGGGTTTTGTGTTCTTGATCTAGATTGCTATTGGGTTACCACTAAATTCCCAACAAGATTCTTAGATTATGATAGTGTAAATTGGTCATCAAAGTCTGATATGCTATATTTGTCGCGACCCCGGACCCCGCGGGCCCCGGGACCGCGAGCTGGACGTCGACTCTAACAATATACTCCAAAATACCGAAGTTAAAAATTCCATTTAATACCAAAAGGTGATAATCCAAAGTTTTACAAAACCAAGTTTGATAAAACCATATACAACCATCATAAACTTCCACAAGTTTATGCTTAACAAAATACAAATGTACAAAATCCTAATGACGTCAATATTTGGTACAATTATCCCCAAAAGGTTACACATTGATATAATGTAAACCAACCTATACAACTTTCCCCAAAAGAACGGATCCACACTCGACGTCCTCTATCTCGTGATCAGCGAGACTAATCCTTAGCACCTGGGGGGGGGTTAAGGAAAAACAAAGATAAAAGAAACGGGGTGAGATAAATCTCAATAAGTTACTAATGCAACTACATGACATGCTATGATGCAATATACTATAAGCAATAATAAATATCACATAGCACATAGCATTTATTCACATAACAGATAGCAGCGGAAATAAACACATAACAAAGGATATAGCCAAGGTTTTCCAATCCGGAACATCCAAATAAAGGATCGCTGCGCAGCTTCAATAATCAACCAATCGACATCTTCATAATGGCATGAAAGCCGAAGAGAAACCCCGGTACCGGAACCAAATCATAAAAGTGTCACAAGGGACAAGGACCATGACACAAAGTCATGCCCCTTAGCCAGATACATTCACAAAGGAACGCTGACTTATCCTTTCCAAGGCCAATCTGGAGAAGGGGTATAGTAAGGGCAAAACAATGGTCAACATTATAATGGACTTGGCTTTGCCATTATAATCTTTCCCATCGCCCGATGCAACAAATATGCAGCTGGGCTTCTAATTAAATGCTAAGTAATAATAATTTAGCATGAATGAACAACTTAAGGTTCCAAAGTAGGGAACCATTCCAATTAAATCACCACAAAGGTAAACCAATACAAACCGTGCATCAAAGATGACCACATTCCCAAAATGATACTTAATCAAATTCCATCTCGTATTCATTCACAAAGGAATCAAACCCAATCAATAAAGTGTTCCAACAATGACACTTAACACTTACTTAAATCCAAACACAAACTTGATCACAAAGGACTCCATTCTATCACTAGAATGCACTACAATGTTCACTAAGGTCAACTAGAAGGACACCCAAGACTTGGACCAAAACGCGTTCTTTAGTCACACAATTTAACAAAATGTGCATTTTTCAGAGGTCTGTGCGGCCGCCCACGCTGGGTTGTTCGGTCGCCCAAAGTGCCTCAAAACAAGAACAAAAGCTCTCAGAAAGATGCGCGGTCGCCCATACAATTTTGGGCGGTCGCCCAATATGCCGGAATCGCCAGAAATCGGGAAGAACACATGGGTTCTTCCATTTTCAACCCAAAACACATTTAACCAAAAATCCCAACTTCCAACTCATGCACTAATGTACCAAAACCATTTATAACTAGGGTGGGGACTCCAATATACCATTCATCAACCCAAAACAAAGAATCAAACCCAACATTTCAAAATCACCATTTTTGATCAAAGACCCAAATAAATTCCAAATAAATTGCAAACTCGTCCAAACTTCACATACACCACATCAAACATTATCTAAGCATGATATGAACATTTTAGCATTAAAATGGGGGAAAAGTAACTTACATGCAAATTCTCAAAGTTGATGGATTTCAAATCTTTTTGACTCTACGCGATCCTATCGGCGATCTAAACAACGTTCAAGTTTTAAGAAATGAGAGAAGATGAGAGGAAGAAGGAGAAAATGAAGAGAGAAGTGAGAAGAAAGAACTTACCCACAAAGCTTGGAGAGAGAGAGAGTTTCCTGGGAATGGGGGAAAGAATGAGGGAGAAGGTGAGGGAGGTGAGGGGGAAGTAGGGAGGGAGTATGGAAATTATTTTAAAAACTTACACTTAGGCCCCCTCTCTCACACTACACACAAACTACACTCCCAACTAACAATTAAGACCCAACACTTCTACACTAGCACAAATGACCAAAATAAAATGCTAGGCCCAAATATTATAACACATAAAATGCACCCATAATTATTTAAATAAATAATACTTTAAATAAATAACGAAGCAAATAATTAAATAAAAATCCTTTATTACTTAATAAAATAGAGCCTATATTTCGGGTCGTGACATTCACTCCCCCTTAAAGAAAATTCGACCCGAATTTTAACGAGACTTACCTTAAACAAAAAGCCACGGAAATTTCCTCTCGATCTCATCTCGGAGCTCCCAAGTCGACTCCTCGATGTTATGATTTCTCCAAAGGACTCGAACCAATACAATGCTTTTGCTCCTCAACTCTTGGACTTTGGAATCTAGGATCCGTACTGGTCGTTCCTCATAAGACATATCTGGCTCAATATCCTCCGGTATCCTCGGTAACACGTGAGACGGATCATGGACGTACTTCCGAAGCATAGAAACGTGGAAAACGTTATGCAACCGGTCCAAAGACGGCGGTAACACAAGACGATACGCAAGAAGTCCAACCTTCCCAAAACCTCAAACGGGCCAATAAACCTCGGAGCCAACTTGCCTTTCTTCCCAAACCTACGAATACCCACCTTTGGAGATACCTTCAGGAATACCAAATCACCAACCTGAAACTAAGATCTCGTCTTCGTTATCTGCGTAGCTCTTATGTCGACTCTGGGCTGTCTTCAATCTATCCCGGATAACTCTAACTTTCTCAACCGAATCCCGAAGCAATCAATACCCAAAACTTTTGCTTCACCAACCTCATCCCAACAAATAGGCGATCTACATTTCCTTCAATACAAGGCCTCAAACGGTGCCATCTCGATACTAGCCTGATAACTGTTGTTGTACGAGAATTCCACTAACGGTAGATGCGAATCCCAAGAATCAGAAAAGTCTATCGAATACGCTCGCAACATATCCTCAAGAATCTGAATAGTCCTCTCGGATTTGACCATCGGTCTGAGGATGAAAAGCTGTACTGAATCGCAAATTTGTACCCAAAGCTTCCTGAAACGCCTTCCAGAATCTAGAAGTAAACCTCGGGTCTCGATCTGACACAATACTTACCGGAATCCCATGCAATCTAACAATCTCATCAATATAAAGGGTCGCAAGCTTCTCCATCGAATATCTGATGTCAATAGGCAAGAAATGAGCACTCTTGGTCCAATCTATCCACTATTACCCAAACACTGTCAAACTTCCTACGGGTACGAGGCAGTCCGTAACGAAATCCATAGTCACATGCTCCCATTTCCACTCGGGAATCTCTAATGGCTGAAGTAATCCCGCGGGTCTCTGATGCTCGGCTTTGACCTGCTGACAAGTTAAACACTTCGAAACATACTCGGCTATTTCCCTTTTCATATTAATCCACCAAAATTGCTGCTTCAAATCCTGATACATCTTCGTACTACCCGGATGAATAGTATACCTCGATTTCTGACCCTCATCAAGAACTCTCTGTTTAATTCCATCAACATCCGGAACACACAAACGACCACGGAAAGTCAAACTCCACTCGAGCTCAAGGAAAAATCCTCGAAGTTCTTTTCCTTCAATTTACCATTAATTTCACCAACTCGGGATCCTCTTTCTGAGCTTCCTTTTATTCTCTGAATTAGGGTCGGAGACACCCTAATATTCGCAAAAATAGCCCCACGTCTCGATTCACGAGGAGACCAATCTCGAACATCCTCTAGCATTTTCCATTCACGAACCATCATCGAAGCCACATAAGACTTTCTACTAATCGCATCGGCTACCACATTCGCCTTTCCCGGATGATAAGAAATCGTACAATCATAATCCTTCAACAATTCCATCCATCGGCGCTGTCGGTTGTTCAGCTCTTTCTGGGAGAAAAGGTACTTCAAACTCTTGTGATCCGTAAAAATCTCAAACTTCGCCCCGTAAAGATAGTGCTTCCATTTTGTGCAACGCAAATACTATCGCGGCCAACTCCATATCATGAGTCGGGTAATTCTGCTCACTCGGGGTCAACTTCCTCGAAGCATATGCAATTACTTTCCCATTCTGCATCAACACACAACCCAAACCCTCTTTCGAAGCATCACTATAAATCACTAGGCCATCGCTCCCATTAGGCAAAGTCAAGATCGGTGCGGTAGTCAACCTCTTCTTCAATTCCTCGAAACTCTTGCCACATTTCTCGGTCCACACAAACGGAACATTCTTCCTGGTCAACTGAGTCATCGGAGTAGCAATCTTCGAAAACCCTTCAATAAACCTTCTGTAATAACCGGCTAAACCAAGAAAACTATGAATCTCGGTCACTGACTCGGGTCTCTTCCAATCCACTATAGCCTCAATTTTTGACGGATCCACAGAAATCCCATCTTTCGAAATAACATGACCCAGAAATGACACCTTCTCGAGCCAAAATTCGCATTTACTGAACTTAGCAAATAGTTGCTCCCTCGCAAGAACGGATAAAACTGTCCTCAAGTGCTGGTCATGCTCCTCTCGAGATTTCGAATAAACAAGAATGTCGTCGATGAAAACCACCACGAACGAGTCAAGATAGGGATGGAAAACTCGGTTCATCAAATCCATAAACACGGCCGGCGCGTTAGTCAACCCAAACGGCATAACCAAGAACTCATAATGACCATAACGAGTGCGAAAAGCAGTCTTCGAAATATCCTCCGATCTAACCTTCAACTGATGGTACCCACTCCTCAAATCAAGCTTGGAAAACACAACGGACCCTTGAAGCTGATCAAAAAAATCATCAATATGCGGCAGAGGATACCTGTTCTTCACCGTAACCTGATTCAACTTCCGGTAATCGATGCACAATCTCAACGAACCATCTTTCTTCCGCACGAACAAAACCGGTGCTCCCCACGGGGAAACACTAGGGCGGATAAACCCTCTATCAAGTAACTCTTGCAACTGAACCTTCAGTTCCTTCAACTCTGCGGGAGCTAACCTATAAGGTGCTTTCGAAATTGGAGCCGTACCCGGCAGCAGATCTATACAAAACTCAATCTCACGATCGGGAGGCATCTCATACTCGGTAGAGAAAACATCGGGAAATTCCCGAACTACCCGAACACTATCAAGACTAGGGGATTCTTTCCTAGTATCAAGAACACTAGCCAAAAACCCCTCACAACCACTATGCAATAACTTTCTCGCTTTCATAAAAGAAATTAAGCGAACCTTCCTACTCAGAGGACAAGCCTCAAACACAAACTTAGGCACATCGGGAATAGAAAAAGTAACAGTTTTCTTACGGCAATCAACAGACGCATGAAACTTGCTCAACCAATCCATACCCAAAATGACATCAAAGTCTTGGATAGGAAGAACCACCAAATCCGCACAAAGGACTCGACCACAAATAACCACATCACAAGCATGAAAGACTCGATCAGAAATCAAGCATTCTCCTATAGGGGTCGACACCTCTAGCACATACGGTAAAGACTCGAATGCAGCATTTAACATAGAAGCAAATTGCACAGAAATGTATGAATGAGATGATCCTGGATCTACTAACGCTCGTGCGCTCACATTAGACACAGAAATAATACCTCCAATAACTGATGGATCATCGGTAGCTTGTTGTTGATTCATGGCATAAACCTTCCCTTGAACCTTGGGCTTCCCGGCAGCATCCCTTTTCTGACCCTGAGGAGCCCCAGCTCCTACCCCCGATGGTTGAATCCTATTCCTCGGACAATCCCTTGCAAAATGACCCATTTGACCACAGTTGGTGCACCTTCCCTGCTTCTTCCAACAACGGTCTTCAGAATGACCTTCTTTTTGACAATACGAACAAAGCCTCCTAACTTGTCTCCCTTGGTTCCCGGAAGGGGTACCCGGGTTCCTTGGGTTTTGTTGCCCTCGGGACTGAGATTGTCCCCCAAAGTTACCTCGATTTTCAATCCTCGGTTGTGACTTGTTCTGCGCTCCTTGCTTACTCGGGTTAGCTACCTCGGTCTTCCTTTTATGCTCCCCAATGTCTTGCTCTATCAAATAGGCTCGGTCCACCGCATCTTGGAACGTCACGATTCGTTGGGCAATTAGTTGAGTACGAATGGAGGTCTTCAATCCCTGAATAAACCTCATAGCCTTTTGTTCCTCGGTCCTCACCAAATAGTCGCAATACCGGGCTAATTCTATGAACTTAGCCGAGTATTGTGCTATAGACATCACACCTTGCTCCAAGTTGAGTAGCTCGATCTCCTTGCGATTCTGATCAACAACCGGAATAAAATGCTCTCTGAACTTACGCACGAACAACTCCCACGCATACACTGTGTGAGTATCATCCCAAGTAGCTTTAACGCCCTTCCACCAATGCTCGGCGGCTCCCACAAGCTTGTAAGCCGCAAACCGGACCTTGTCCTCATCCGAACACCCAAACACATCGTAAATCTTTTCCATAGACTCAATCCACAACTCGGCCTTCCTTACATCGGGTTCCCCATTGAATTCAACCGGTTTCAGTTTTAAAAATTGCTCCAAACCATAACGGGGTGGTGCTTGCTCTACCCTCGGACCTTGATCATGAATGGCCTTCATGGCCGCCTCAAACATGCCTTGAAACATGGCACGGGCTTCATCCCTTGTATCATTCGGATTCTGTGCCCTACTAGCACCTCCTCTGTTTCTTCTTCCAGACATTGAGAACAATTACCTGCATAAGACATCAACCATTAATCACTCCGCACTCTACTACCCACCTAGGTCATACTAATCCACCTAGACTTATACATAGAGCTAATGCCATAGCTCTGATACCAACTGTCGTGACCCCGGACCCCGCGGGCCCCGGGACCGCGAGCTGGACGTCGACTCTAACAATATACTCCAAAATACCGAAGTTAAAAATTCCATTTAATACCAAAAGGTGATAATCCAAAGTTTTACAAAACCAAGTTTGATAAAACCATATACAACCATCATAAACTTCCACAAGTTTATGCTTAACAAAATACAAATGTACAAAATCCTAATGACGTCAATATTTGGTACAATTATCCCAAAAGGTTACACATTGATATAATGTAAACCAACCTATACAACTTTCCCCAAAAGAACGGATCCACACTCGACGTCCTCTATCTCGTGATCAGCGAGACTAATCCTTAGCACCTGGGGGGGGCGGTTAAGGAAAAACAAAGATAAAAGAAACGGGGTGAGATAAATCTCAATAAGTTACTAATGCAACTACATGACATGCTATGATGCAATATACTATAAGCAATAATAAATATCACATAGCACATAGCATTTATTCACATAACAGATAGTAGCGGAAATAAACACATAACAAAGGATATAGCCAAGGTTTTCCAAACGGAACATCCAAATAAAGGATCGCTGCGCAGCTTCAATAATCAACCAATCGACATCTTCATAATGGCATGAAAGCCGAAGAGAAAACCCCGGTACCGGAACCAAATCATAAAAGTGTCACAAGGGACAAGGACCATGACACAAAGTCATGCCCGTTAGCCAGATACATTCACAAAGGAACGCTGACTTATCCTTTCCAAGGCCAATCTGGAGAAGGGGTATAGTAAGGGCAAAACAATGGTCAACATTATAATGGACTTGGCTTTGCCATTATAATCTTTCCCATTGCCCGATGCAACAACAAATATGCCAGCTGGGCTTCTAATTAAATGCTAAGTAATAATAATTTAGCATGAATGAACAACTTAAGGTTCCAAAGTAGGGAACCATTCCAATTAAATCACCACAAAGGTAAACCAATACAAACCGTGCATCAAAGATGACCACATTCCCAAAATGATACTTAATCAAATTCCATCTCGTATTCATTCACAAAGGAATCAAACCCAATCAATAAAGTGTTCCAACAATGACACTTAACACTTACTTAAATCCAAACACAAAACTTGATCACAAAGGACTCCATTCTATCACTAGAATGCACTACAATGTTCACTAAGGTCAACTAGAAGGACACCCAAGACTTGGACCAAAACGCGTTCTTTAGTCACACAATTTAACAAAATGTGCATTTTTCAGAGGTCTGTGCGGCCGCCTACGCTGGGTTGTGCGGTCGCCCAAAGTGCCTCAAAACAAGAACAAAAGCTCTCAGAAAGATGCGCGGTCGCCCATACAATTTTGGGCGGTCGCCCAATATGCCGGAATCGCCAGAAATCGGGAAGAACACATGGGTTCTTCCATTTTCAACCCAAAACACATTTAACCAATAATCCCAACTTCCAACTCATGCACTAATGTACCAAAACCATTTATAACTAGGGTGGGGACTCCAATATACCATTCATCAACCCAAAACAAAGAATCAAAACCAACATTTCAAAATCACCATTTTTGATCAAAGACCCAAATAAATTCCAAATAAATTGCAAACTCGTCCAAACTTCACATACACCACATCAAACATTATCTAAGCATGATATGAACATTTTAGCATTAAAATGGGGGAAAAGTAACTTACATGCAAATTCTCAAAGTTGATGGATTTCAAACCTTTTTGACTCTACGCGATCCTATCGGCGATCTAAACAACGTTCAAGTTTTAAGAAATGAGAGAAGATGAGAGGAAGAAGGAGAAAATGAAGAGAGAAGTGTGAAGAAAGAACTTACCCACAAAGCTTGGAGAGAGAGAGAGTTTCCTGGGAATGGGGGAAAGAATGAGGGAGAAGGTGAGGGAGGTGAGGGGGAAGTAGGGAGGGAGTATGGAAATTATTTTAAAAACTTACACTTAGGCCCCCTCTCTCACACTACACACAAACTACACTCCCAACTAACAATTAAGACCCAACACTTCTACACTAGCACAAATGACCAAAATAAAATGCTAGGCCCAAATATTATAACACATAAAATGCACCCATAATTATTTAAATAAATAATACTTTAAATAAATAACGAAGCAAATAATTAAATAAAAATCCTTTATTACTTAATAAAATAGAGCCTATATTTCGGGTCGTGATAATATTTTGCTGTGTTGGGCTGAATTTATATGAATGTTCTTGGCATGATCTAAGCATGAAATATCAATCCATAAATACAATAAAAATTCATACATGTACTCTATCATCTTGGGAGTCAATCCCAAGTTGTAGATCTTTCTTTGGATAGGTCATTCACAGGTACACCCATGGTGATTCACAGCAGCCATGAACTTGGAGGATCAACCTTGGCTACGGACATTCTTTTTATGGGATATTTCCCATCTTTTTCATATATTTGTATTATTTGTACAATATTACCCTCTCCCCATTATTTGTTCTTACTTGTATAAATGATTCAAATTCTTTTCGAAAACCAATCGGGAATCCACACAAACTGGTTCCCGGTTGCGATCAAATAAATCGACTTAGACTAGGAGACTCCTTATACATATATACACACATCTTTCTCAATGTTAACGCATATAAGGCATTTTCAAAAAGGCACTTAAAATCAAGCGTAGGCGGAAGCATGATAGAGACCGTAAGGGCGAGCGGAGTGCTGCTTATCACCTTCTCTACTCGTAACTTAGCCCCCGAACCCACTTCTCTAAACAAAAAGGTTTAATTTGCTTTTTCAAAACCAAGGTAGAGAAACCTCTATGAGAAACCGAGCGGATTCAAACCGCGCTTTGCACAGACCGTTCGAAAGGTTCGCGCGCGGGCTCTCACACCTAGGTTTGAGACTAGGGATTTAGAGAGAAAGCAAGCTTCCTAGGCTCGAGGCTAGGGTTTGGAGAGAACATGACTTCCGAGGCTTGAGGCTAGGGTTTAGAGAGGATGATGCGGTTTCCTAGGATTGAGGCTACTAGGTTTGGAAAAAATGTTACTTCCTAGGCTTGAGACTAGGGTTTTAGAGAGAAAGCAAGCTTCCTAGGCTCGAGGCTAGGTTTTGGAGAGAACGTGACTTCCTAGGCTTGAGGCTAGGGTTTAGAGAGGAAGCGACTTCCTAGGCTTGAGGCTAGGGTTTGGAGCAAATGCGACTTCCTAGGATTGAGGCTAGGGTTTGGAGCGAATGCGACTTCCTAGGCTTGAGGCTAGGGTTTGGAGTGAATGTGACTTCCTAGGATGAGGCTAGGGTTTAGAGAGGATGATGCGGTTTCCTAGGCTTGTGGATAGGGTTTGGAAAGAATGTGACTTCCTAGGTTTGAGGCTAGGGTTAGAGATGATGCGACTTCCTAGGCTTGAGGCTAGGGTTTGGAGAGAGTGTGACTTCCTAGGCTTAAGGATAGGGTTTAGATAGAATGCAACTTCCTAGGCTTTAAGGCTAGGGTTTGGAGAGGAATGTGACTTCCTAGGCTTGAGGTTAGGGTTTGTTGCAAAAGCGACTTCCTAGACTAGAGGCTAGGGTTTGGAGCGAATGTGACTTCCTAGGCTTGATGCTAGGGTTTGGAGCGAATGTGACTTCCTAGGCATGAGGCTAGGGTTTGGAGGCCGGAAGTGTTTGAAGGTTGGTCTTGGTTTAGACTAGGCAAGTTTGTGGTCTAAGAGTGTTATGGATTGGGGCAAGTCAGCTTGATACTTCAAGGCTGGGTAGGCTCGATAGGTTTTTTTTTTTAGGCTCGATAGGTTAGACCTAGGCTTTAAGTAAACCGTACTAGAGTGGTAGGCTTTAACTAGGGTAACACTCAAACAGGTTCTAAGGAGATCAGGGTATAAGGGAATGGTAGGTGTGAGATTTAGGAGATCGAAGGCTAGATAGGGTAGCCTTGGGACATAAAGTTTTGTAGCGGGTAAGTCTTTTGTCTTAAAGGGTGGCGTTATGGGTCAAGACCAGGCCGGTTTGAGGTCGGGCCAAAGAGCAATGGATTAGGATTGGCTGATCCTAGTACCTAACGGGTTAAGGATTTATAGCCAGCATAGCAGGTTTGTATCCTAAAGTGTTAAAAGTTTAGGCTAGGTGCAAGCCTTAGGTGCGGGAATGGATTTAGATATGTGATCATATTGGCGATTAAGTAATGAATTGAGTCTCAAAGACTTTTCTCAAGTATAATAGGTGCCTAATATGATTGGGCATGCTTGGGACCTAAGTTTGTCTTAGAGGTCATGCGCTTGACCAAGCTCGTTTTGGCAATTGCGAAGGTAGGTTAGGGATAGGACCAAAGGTGTTAAGGACACGGGTTTTGGCTAGATGGGTTTTGAGATCTCTATAGCATGGGACAGTACGCGGGAGATCTTATGTGTTTTGACAGGTTCGAGGTTTGGACTCGTGAGGAAGCAAGGTTTGAGATCCAAGGAGTTTAATGAGAGGATCGTGTAGGTTCGAGGTTTGGACTCGACTTGGATTAAGTAGGCTGGAGACCTAAGGGGTTAAAGGTCAGACTAGGTAGTCTCTCGAGGCTAATGGGTGACACCAGGTTGGTAGAGGGGTTTTGACCCATGAGGTATAGACGACATAGATTTAGTTGGTCAGACCAAGTCGGCTTGGGAACAAAATAATTTTAAGGGTCGAGATCTAAGGTTATAGACCTAGAGGGTAGACAGTCTTGTGATCTAAAGGGTTTAGGAGTTGAGACCTAAGGTGTGAATCAGATATGCTAGAGACCTAAAAGATAGGTGTTTGATAGACTCGAATGGGATTGGGATCTAAGGGATCGTTCAACAGGTTAGACTGGGTAGACCTAAGAGGATAAGGGAGCCATGGCTTAGACAGGGTTAGAACGAGCATGTGATGGTAGGTTTGAGATCTAGGAGATCGGGTAGGCTTGGAATGGTAGGTTTGGGACCTAATAGGTCACTCCAAGGATTTGGCTTTGGTAGACCGGTTTAAGGTTTGAGGTTTTGGATAGAGCCGGTTTAAGGCCTCAGGAGTCACGCTACGAACTTGTGTGGGGGCGAGCCAAGGGGTTATGGTGTAATCTAGGTAAGACTCACCGGCTAGGTTCGGGACCAAAGGGGTTACGGTGTAACCTAGGTAAGACTGACCGGGTAGGCTCGGGACCTAAGGTTTTGAGTCAGGTAAGTTGGGACCTAGAGAGTTGAGGGTTTAGTCCTAGGGGTTCCCTAAAGTGTGGGAGATAGGGTAAAGGACCGAGTCGGTTCAAGAATCACAATGATGGGTTTTAGGCAGACCACGGATTTTTTTTTCAATTTTGTGGAGACCGAGAGTGCGAGTTTTTAAACAAAGTGTTGTGGAAGAGAAAACTTTTGAAAGTGTTATGATTTTATAAAAATGCCTTACAATTAGTTATGATTCTAACCAATTCAAAGAGTTTGTCATGTGTCGAGTTTGATGATGAGGGATACCCTTGATGCTCTATTATTCTCCGAGAAACCACGTAGTTGCCCATTCTGTTGGGGACGCTCTAGTTTGGTGAGCGGGTATCCTCCCTCCTTTGAGAAATTCTACGTCGAGCTTGATTATGAGGGATGCCCTTCTTCTAAGTATGTGCTTGTTGAAGCCCCGGTATTCTTTAAGAAACCACATAGTCGGTCCTTTTTTGTTAGGGAAGCCCCAGTTTGATGAGGGCGTAGAGCGGGGTATCCTACCTCCTTTAAGATGCACCCTTTTTTCTGCCTAGACCTCCCTTATGGGTTTTCAATCTAGCGGGCATCTCTTTTGCGTTTTTTTTTTTGAAATCACTCAGTCGACTAAAAAAGGAAAAAGAATTGTTTGAAAACATGCAGGGGAATTTTAGAGAGAGAAAGAGAAGTTGTGCTCGTATATCGACTCTTTGGCCAACTATGAGAGGTATATGTATCATTGGAAGGAAGCCCCTGCTTGACATAAAGTAAGTGATTGGCTCTTCTTAGATTGTAGAAAAGAAGACTTGTGAGACATTTGAAAATCGTTTTATTCAAGATTCTCATTTGATTGCTCGAGAATGGACCTCGTTGATTGATTAATGAGTTCTGTTTAATGGGTACACAAGTAGCCTCAAAATAATAAATGTTTTGATCAATTGTGAGTGAAGAAACCGGAAGTAGAAATATGGGGGAAAAGAGAAGAGAAAGAAGATTGGCTACGAGGTGGATTGTGTATATTTTGGACCGGACCCGGAGGTTGCCTACGTTCTCCTTAAGGTGAGAAGCTCAGGTCCGCGTAGTTCGAGGGAGGCTCGGCTGATGATGAATTTGGGTTTGAGGGGAGTGAGGTTTGTTTAACTGATGTGAGTTGTTCCTTGCTGAGGTGGGCTGCTCCGTTGTTGCTAGCTGAGGTGGATTGCTCCATTGTATCTCATTGCGGTAGATTGCTCCATTGTAGTTGTTGCAGTGGATTACTCCATTGTAGTTGTCATGGGTTGTTGCTGCCGTGTTAATCTTCTTTGTAGGGAAAGAAAGAAAAATAGAACATTTGAATTTAAAAGAAAATGAGACTTTTACTTTTTATGGTGATAGCCCATTCTATTTTTCTTTTTCTTTTTTATTTTGTCTCTTTGTGCACACCCTTTTTTTGCCTAGGCCGCCCTTTCGGGTTTTTAACCTAGCGGGCTTCTTTTTTGTGCAATGCTTTAATTTTTGCCTAGGTCGTCTTTTTGGATTTCAACCTAGCAAGCCTTTTTTTTTATTTGTACATGAAACATTGGGCAAGACGAGCCCCTAGCTTGCTTTCGCCTTTCTCGATTGCGAGGTAGCCTCCTTACAGTTCAAGCGACCTTTTGCTAGCAGTGGGCATCGTAGCCCTTTGATTTTCATCGGCGGAGCTCTATCGGATTGTCACGTGGTACCTACGAATGGCATGAACAACTCCGTACATTTCTTTTACATTTGTGATGGAATACGGACAGCCTCGGTGTATCGGCATGTAGTACTCATGAAGGGAACAAACAACCTCTTGAATTGTGGCAGCATAGATTCCTATTTGATGATGAGCAACCGCAGTCCACGTCTTTGTCATGACCGTATGGAAAAAGGGGTCTAATGGTGAGATGAGAGCATATAAGGGTAGAGAGGAGAGAAAGTGATTCGTTCATCCCAATTGATCAAAGCATTTGTTACCTTGAGATTAATTGTTTACTTAGTTATGTGAATGGTTTGTGGGTCCATTTACCTTTTAATGAGTCTTCATTAATGAGCAAGTTTAAGATTAATTCATCATATAAAGATATAGCAATCGAGTGAAAATGGTGAATAAGACAATTTTCATGAAATTGATTTATGCAAGATTATGTCTCAAGTCTAGAGAGAAAAGAAAAGAAATAAAGACTCTTTTATTGGAACTAAAAGATTTAAAATGACTAGTCCGGGGTGGACTTTTACTAAAGAAACAAAAATCATCCAAGGTGGACATTTGACTAAGGACACTCTAGAACCTATGAAGACTGAATGACCCTTTTTTATTATTTATTTAAAGGAGGTAGCCCCAATATGCTCATTCTGATATCCAACCACATTCCTTAGGTGCGTGGCGGCATTGGTTTGAGATGTCGGGACGTGGTCTCTTTGCATTGCTTCCCTTGTTGACACTGCGGGAGTCCTCTTCATTAATGTCTACATCGTCCTTGGTGTGTTGAGGTGATTTGTGTTGGGGAATTGTGGTATATCTATGCAGTTCATGCCAATACAATTCTGATAATGGTGAGACACAACAACCATGCATACGAATAATATGAAAGTAATCAACAAAAAATGAACACAATATTTGTTAACCCAGTTTGTCAACAACAATGACTACATCTGGGGGCACTGCCAAGCCAGGATATTTCACTAATATCATAATTTGTGTCTGTTTACAATAAAGTCTACTACTCGATATAGCAAGGAGATAACCTCTCCATGTAAACACTCCCATCACACATAAAACCCTAGACATTCTTCAACCCATCCATGGAATGCCCCTAAGGGCACCCCCAAGGGCTAGCACTCACTTGGCTCTCTTTGTGACTCACAGATTCTCTCTGGCTATTTTCTAGTGTAACACAATGTTTATGGCCATCACTTGGTTTATATAGGCAACACGTCCAAAACCTAAACTTAGTAAGAAACCCAGAATAATTAAATTCCTAATTACACTTAAACAAAGAATCTCAAGGAAAATTAAATTCCAACTAGTCAAACAAGGAATCCCATTAAATCCTTATATGACTCAAATTTAATTTCTTTTTCCTTCTAGGTTTTGTCTCCACAACCCAATAATCTCCCACCTGGATACTAAACCAAATCACGTGACTACCATCTCCGTCAAAACTCCCACCCGAGAATGACTATTCACACATTGTCACCACTACATTCGACTTTTGCCAAAAGTCTCATCACTAGGCTCACCAAAGCCCACACAAACGAGTTGAAGCGAAGCGTAGGTCTTCAACATAACTGCCGAAAACTTCTCTTGCTCTGAGTCTTCACTTCCCAAAGTGATCCTCCATGCAATTATCTCCGCTCGTCTGTTCCTTATTTCTATCCACGAACCCCTATGCGAACACGTGCCTTCACAGTCTTGGTCTTTCTATGTACCAATGCAACGTATCTGCAACTAATTCTGGATAACGCTCATGTTGGCCAAGTTGTCTCTCTCGCTAGCGCTAGCCTTCTCACAACTTTCCACCAGCATACCGTTCCTGGCAAAATTTCTCCCACCATGGCGATCTCGGCCCCCGCCATCCTCGCCTTCCAGGCAACAACCCATGTGAAACATGTTGTATGTGGTGTACAACATCATCTGCCTCACGAGCTACCAAGTTAGCTACCACGACAATTCTCCACATCTCACAGCCGAAGGCGACCATACAACCATCCTCCTAGCTGCTCAATGGCCAATCAAGTATCTTTTCCATCTTTGAATTCTCCTGCACATCTAGCAACTTCTGCATACCCCATACACTTGCTGCACAAATTCTGTACTCTTCTGCACGCTATCTGCATGTCTTCTGCACAAAATCTGCACGTGTGCTGCATGGAATCTGCATGTGCATTGCACGAATTCTGCACGAATTATGCACATCTGCTGCACGTACCCCGTATGCCTATTGCCTATGCTTACACATGATCTGCACACCTATGCGATCAATCATCTATCAAAGTCTGGAAAACTTGAATCTTTCTCTCTTGCAACTTTCATAATCCAAATCCCTTTCCCAAATTCGCACCAACGAATTTCTATGTTGATCAATCTCCACCCATTATCACTTCCCCCACAAATCCTTATAACATGATCCATCTAGATTTCTGAAAACCCTAGCAACAAGCAAATTCTGCAACCCTGATCTTGGATCCATGTCCTTCTATGATTATGTTACCTGCAACCTTGATCTGAAAACCTGCAGTCCCAAATCCATCCGAATTTATGAAACCTTGATCCTATTTGGTCATTAGTAATCATAAAATCAAATAAATTTTTGCAGCCCCTAATTCTGATCTGCGTTCCTGCAGCCGCATTCAATCAACTCGGGCAGCCCTGATCTTCCTAACCGGAAGCTCTGATACCAGTTGTTGGGGAATTGTGGTATATCTATGCAGTTCATGCCCATACAATTCTGATAATGGTGAGACACAACAACCATGCATACGAATAATATGAAAGTAATCAACAAGAAAAGAACACTATATTTGTTAACCCAATTCGTCAACAATAATGACTACATCTGGGGGCACTGCCAAGCAGGATATTTCACTAATATTATAATTTTGTGTCTGTTTACAATAAAGACCACTGCTCTATATAGCAAGGATATAACCTCTCCATGTAAATACTCCCATCACACATAAAACCCTAGACATGCTTCAACCCATCCATGGAATGCCCCTAAGGGCACCCCCAAGGGCTAGCACTCACTTGGCTCTCTTTGTGACTCACAGATTCTCTCTGGCTATTTTTTCTAGTGTACACAATGTTTATCGCCATCACTTGGTTTATATAGGCAACACGTCCAAAACCTAAACTAAGTAAGAAACCCAGAATAATTAAATTCCTAATTCCACTTAAACAAGGAATCTCAAGGAAAATTAAATTCCAACCTAGTCAAACAAGGAATCCCATTAAATCCTTATATGACTCAAATTTAATTTCCTTTTCCTTCTAGATTTTGTCTCCACAACCCAACAATCTCCCACCTCGAAACTGAACCAAATCACGTGACTACCATCTCCGTCAAAACTCCCACCCGAGAATGACTATTCACACATTGTCACCACTCCATTCGACTTTTGCCAAGAGTCTCATCACTAGGCTCACCAAAGCCCACACAAACGAGTTGAAGCGAAGCGTAGGTCTTCAACATAACTATCGGAAACTTCTCTTGCTCTGAGTCTTCACTTCCCAAAGTAATCCACCATGCAATTATCTCCGCTCGTCTGTTCCTTGTTTCTATCCACGAACCCCTATGCGAACGCGTGCCTTCACAGTCTTGGTCTTTCTATGTACTAATGCAACCTATCTGCAACTGATTCTGGATAACGCTCATGTTTGCCAAGTTGTCTCTCTCGCTAGCGCTAGCCTTCTCACAACTTTCTACCAACATACTGTTCCTGGCAAAATTTCTCCCACCATGGCGATCTCAGCCCCGCCATCCTCGCATTCCAGGCAACAACCCATGTGAAGCATGTTGTATGTGGTGTACAACATCATCTGCCTCACGAGCTACCAAGTTAGCTACCACGACAATTCTCCACATCTCACAGCCGAAGGCGACCATACAACCTTCCTCCTAGCTGCTCAATTTCCAATCAAGTATCTCTTCCATCTTTGAATTCTCCTGCACATCTAGCAACTTCTTTATACCCCATACGCTTGCTGCACAAATTCTGTACTCTTCTGCACGCTATCTGCATGTCTTCTGCACAAAAGCTGCATCTGCACAAAATCTGCACGTACGCTGCACGGAATCTGCATGTGCATTGCACGAATTCTGCACGAATTCTGCACATCTGCTGCACGTACCCCGTATGCCTATTGCCTGTGCTTACACATGTTCTGCACACCTATGCGATCAATCATCTATCAAAGTCTGGAAAACTTGAATCTTTCTCTCTTGCAACTTTCATAATCCAAATCTGTTGCCCAAATTCGCACCAACGAATTTCTATGTTGATCAATCTCCACCCATTATCACTGCACCCACAAATCCTTATAACATGATCCATCTAGATTTCTGCAAACCCTAGCAACGACCAAATTCTGTAACCCTGATCTTGGAACCATGTCCTTCTATGATTATGTTACCAGCAACCTTGATCTGAAAACCTGCAGTCCCAAATCCATCCAAATTTATGAAACCTTGATCCTATTTGGTCATTAGTAATCATAAAATCAAATAAATTTCTGCAGCCCCTAATTCTGATCCGCGTTCCTGCAGCCACATTCAATCAACTCGGACAGCCCTGATCTTCCTAACGGAAGCTCTGATAGCAGTTGTTGGGGAATTGTGGTATATCTATGCAGTTCATGCCCATACAATTCTGATAATGGTGAGACACAACAACCATGCATACGAATAATATGAAAGTAATCAACAAGAAAAGAACACAATATTTTTTAACCCAGTTCGTCAACAACAATGAATACATCTGGGGGCACTGCCAAGCCAGGATATTTTACTAATATCATAATTTGTGTCCGTTTACAATAAATCCTACTTCTCTATATAGAAAGGAGATAACCTCTCCATGTAAACACTCTCATCACACATAAAACCCTAGACATGCTTCAACCCATCCATGGAATGCCCCTAAGGGCACCCCCAAGGGCTAGCACTCACTTGGCTCTCTTTGTGATTCACAGATTCTCTCTGGCTATTTTTTCTAGTGTACACAATGTTTATGGCCATCACTTGGTTTATATAGGCAACACGTCCAAAACCTAAACTAAGTAAGAAACCCAGAATAATTAAATTCCTAATTCTACTTAAACAAGGAATCTCAAGGAAAATTAAATTCCAACCTAGTCAAACAAGGAATCCCATTAAATCCTTATATGACTCAAATTTAATTTCCTTTTCCTTCTAGGTTTTATCTTCACAACCTAAAAATTTGAAGTGAATTGATGAGAGATTTTTGCTAGCATAGTCGGAGATCTCTTTTAGTTGATCCCAAACTCCACCTTGGATTATCTTGGCTAGTTCTTTGAGCTTCTCAGAGATGCTTTGTCTCTCCTTTGAATGATGGATTTCTTGTTCCTAAAGTGCTTTGGCTATCTCCGTCCTATGGTGCTTTTCTTGGGCTTCTAACGCCAAGTGCAATTCTTCGGCATGTCGTCTGTTTCTCATGTCAATGATCATCTTCAAGTCTTCTATGTGCCTTTTTTCTTTGGCGTTGAGTCGTTCGGCCACGCAAGCAAGGGCAATCTCGAACATGTGTGGGTGAGCTATGGTAGCGAAAATATTGGCACATTAATCATTTTCAAGATATTAGGCTCATAATTAATGACAAGGCATCGTTATAAAATCACTTTTTGGAAAAGAGTCAGTCTCCCCATTTTTGAAATGCATTTTTTTTTGACAAAAAATTAAAAGTTTGACTAGGCCGAAGTTGCCTACGTTCCCCTTACCATGAGGGAGAGGTCCCACACAATAAGAGGCTCAGGTCACCGTAGTTCGAGTCAAGTTAGACTTTAAAAAGAGGTGAGAGATGCCACAGGGGTCAAATTGGTAAAGTCTGGGTATTTTTGAGATAAAGAGCGACCTTTGGGGGTCAAAAGAGGGAGATGACTCGGTCCTGGTCAAAGCATAGGTGAGGAATACCTATGTGATTTGGTCTTTGACTTAATCGGGTCGGGTACGGTTTGACTTAAGGTTTGACCTAGGTAGGTAGAGAGGTTGTTCAAGAAAGATTGCGTCGGTAATGGTGGGTTGACCTAGATGGGTGAAGGATAGGTCGACTTAAATGGGAAGGGTTGGATTGACCTATATGGTGAATGGATCAAGGTAGCGGGTTGTTTATGGGATAATTTAAGCAGGACAAACATGGTTTGACCTAGGCGGGTCAAATGTAGGTTGGTTTTCTAGGTGGTTTAAACCTAGACGGGTCAAATGCGAGTAGGCTAAGCTATTCGGGTTGGTTGACCAATGGAGGTTAGAGATTGACCTAGATGGATCCAAGATAGGTAAGTCGACCTAAGCGGGTCAAGGATTGACCAGATGGGTCAAAGGTGAAGGGGTAGTTTTACCTAAGATGGACAAGTTGACCTAGATGGGTCAAGGATGGTATGCGGACCTAGACGGGTCGAGACAGGTTGACCTAGGTAGGTCAGGACAACGACGGGTCAAGTATGATAAGTAATGACCTAGGGGGTCAAAGCTTGACCTAAGTGGCAAACAGTAAGTAGGGTTTGACCTAGGGGTTAAAGGTTGATAAGGTTGACCTAGGAGGTCAAAGGTTTGACAAAGTTGACCTAAGGAGTCATAAGTTTACCTAAGAGATCAAAAGCGAATAAGGTTGACCTAGGGGGTCAAAGGTTGACCTAAGAGGTCAAAGGTTGATAAGGTTGACCTAGGGGTGTGAGAGCCCGCACTCGGACCGTCTTTTTCGGGATCCGCGCTTGGTTTCACAAAAATGATTTCCTCTCGAAGTTTTAATTGATTTGCAAGAGTCGCCACCTCACTTTATTTTAGGAAAAATGAAGACAAAACCTTTTATTTTGAGAAAGTGGGTTCGGGGGCTAAGTTACGAGTAGAGAAGGGGTTAGGCACTCTCCTCGACCATGATGGTCTCTAGCATGCATGCCTCTTAAGTTCATTTTATGATTTGTTTTTTATGCCTTAAAAAAAGTGGTGATTTTATGTAGAGAGGAGTCCTCCTATTCTAGGTATGTTTGCTTAAACTCACAAATGAGAGCCGGTTTGGGTGGACTCTCACTTGGTTTTGAAAATGGTTTTGAGCATTCATATCAAGTAAAGAAATTCACAAAAGGGGTGGGGGTTTATTGTAATGTACACATGATGAATAAAATGGGAGACAAATCCCATGAAAAGAATAAATGTCCAAGCCCAAGTTATCTCCATTTTATGGACTATTGTCCATTCTCCTTGATGTACCTATCTCATAACTCATGCAATATGAAAAGAAAAGTTGATAACTTCTTTCTAACATGTTAAAAATCACACATTATTTTTATGTTGATTTTAGGAACACTTTATGATGTCCAAACAAGTTATGCAAGATGAACTCAAAAGCAGTCAGAACAGGAAAAATGGTGCACACCCAAAAAATATCTATCATTTACATCATGAAAACCTGGGAATCATGGGAAGCACAAAACATGAAACATGTTCATAACATATTTAACATGAATAATACCAAGTTACAAGTCCATAAAACAAGTATAAACATGTCAAAACACCTCTGACATTTTGATGTCAAAACAGGAAATACATCAATCTGAGAACAAAGAGTTGAAACAAAAAATGGAAAGAGCTACTTCTACTCATGGTAAAAATATGATATTTGCATTATAATTTTCCTTTATATGTTTAGAACAAAATATATTTTATGGATAAAGATCAAAGACCAGGTTTTTTATGCATAATGGAAATGACAAGACAGAGAGGTCAAAACTGGAGATCTTGCTGGACAGTCACATTATCATGAAAACAAGCATCAAAACTCACCTAAATGAAGTGCTATGGACATGAAACTTTGTGTGTTCCAATAAATACATGTTAGTGACACAAAAGGCATGGAAAATCACTTATTTAGGCATGGATTGATGATGCTTCACATGGTAAAATTTGGACAAGGACAAATTTGGGGGTTTTAGATGAAAACACATGTAGATCTTTACAAATATCCCCAATTCCACAAACATGAACATTAGACATGTAATATACACAATATTTACAAGATCTACAACAATAACAAGTGATGACAACTGAATATCAAGAATATAAACATTCATTGATCAAGAACATGGCAAGAACATCAAATATTACATCTTTGGTTCAACAATGGAGGTCTAGCCTAACAAGTGGCTAGACCTCTTAAAAAATAACATGAATATCTACATTTTACATAGATGAAGATTACAAGGAGAATAGATTACCTAGGTTGGGCTTCCTTTGCTTTCAAGAGAAGACTTTTTGTGTTTTCTTGAAGGTGTTTGTGCTTGTGTTTGGATTGAGTTGTTTGGATGAGTGTTTGCTTGCTTTGTGTGT